>JAJGOT010000006.1:3865000-3945000 GCA_022457155.1 Cladopsammia gracilis
GGTTTGGGGTTTCGGGCCCCTCCCCTTCCCCCAAACCCAAGCGCTTGCTTGCACTAGAGAAAACAAAGGAATAACAACGCCAAATTCTATGCTATAAGTTAAGATCGGGTTTCAAAACCACAGACACATTTTATTATTCCCTTGCTTCAAACTTGGTGAATTATTAATGAATAATGAGAAGAACTGCCCAGGGGATTTCTGAATTGCCATCCTATAAAATGGGGTTCCATTCACAGACCGAAAATTAGAAAAATAGTTTTGGGAGTGAAACAGATAATGCACACTGCTGTACAGGAGTTCTTTTTTTCATTTCCTGCTAATACAGACATCATTTCAACGTGAACAGTAATAGAATATACTTGACAACAAATTTTTTAACATTGCTTTCCAGATGCCAATATTGACTTGACTTTATTTGTATCACACACTGCTACATTTTCAAAAATTATGACCATTTTCAATCTTGTACGTTTCACTTGTCAAGTTAATACAGTCTCAAGTTACATGTAACGACAATCCCTTAACATGAAACAGTCCCTAATTACATGTACACAAACTTTCAGATTTTATGCAAGGTTTAATCTCAAATGGAGTTAATAAAAAATATAGAACTGTACAGTTTTTTGGTCTTATCTCTTATGGTAAACAACTGTCATCTTTGATCATTACATTGGTTACTTTAATAATAAACAAAATAAAGGACAAAGTAACTGTTGTGTTCATTGTGTCGTTGGCGTTTCCTCCTTAGGTGGCCATTTTCCTTCCCTTATCAGTTTTTCTTTGTGTTTCTGAATCTTTTCAAGTCTTGTATACTGTGGGAAAAAAACACCGTCAAAAGACAATAAGTCAGGGCCCAGAATATTCCGCCATTCCGTGTTTTAGAATATTCCGCCATTCCATTCCGTCATTCCGCGGAATAGGGTCACCCAAGTGTCACCCTTGTAAAATAATATGTACTTATTGACTAAGTGGGAGGGCCGGATGGGAAAATATTTGGCTCGAGGTCATGGCGTACGGACCGAGCGCAGCGAGGTCCGTGCGCCATGACCGAGAGCCAAATATTTTCCCATCCGGCCCGACCTAACTTAGTCAATAAGCATTTTATCATATGACCAATTTGGAGACAAAATTACTTGAAATTTTAATGCGCGCGGACGTCCGCTTTTGTAGTAGGGCCGTACGGCTTTTTCCGGCCCCGCTCGCGCAAATGCGTACGGCCCTCATACGGGACTTTCATCAATGGTTTTGCAAAGAAAAGGTTCGCAGGGCCGTACGGGTCATATGATAAAGTTATTTATTTATTTAGGGAGGAGTAGCAATACTCGTAGTTGCTTCATGCTATGCAAACTGGGTTATGGTCCGGCTGAGTGGTTTACCTGTGGCTTGTGCACGACTTTACCTCACCTTTTACATACCCAGGGCAGTTAAATCTGTTATCCCCCTCCCCACCCCCCAAGATTTAAGTTCATTCAGTTGTGGCTTCAAAATAATAACTAACGTCAGTTACTTAACGTAATTAATTTGATGCCACTTCTTACCAGTTTTTTGTGATGCAGACATTCAAAATAATCTTCTCTGTCTTTTTGACACTTTTTCCACTGGTCGTTACGGCCATTTTGCTGGGCACAAGCCATTAAGTCTTCCCAAAATGGCGAGCAACGCGATCTATTCCCGTCCACTCCGTACATTCTTCCAAGGGTGAATGGCCTAATAAAACGATCACAATTAGGCTAAAAATAACTACTGGCCTAAAAACTATGTCGCATAGAGCAAAATCTATCAGTTAAGTTACAAATAAATTGTAAAAAAATCTTACAAGTACTGTATAAACTCGTAGCACAAAACAAAATGGCGCTGGAATATCCGGGAACTTGACCAGAGAACATCCGCTGGATTTTCCCACGCGGGCACTGTATATTGGCTTCCCGCTGTTCCCGCTGTTTTCTGTTGTTTGGCGCTGTTGTTTTCCAAATATGGAGGAGATTGACACCAGCGTCACCGGTGCGTCCCACAACAGTTTTCCCGGGAACAAAAGCGACCAATGATAAACAAAAAGTCTTATGTAACAGCCCCCACTGATTGGTTGATGCAGTTCACCGCGCGAATTCAAGTTTAGCGTGGCGTCCTTCGTCTGATCAGTCCTTCCTCAGCCTCTTTGCACATTGCATCAACTTTCTGTTTTAGTCTTACCTTTAGTTACCCTTTAGCTTCGTAGTTCATCATGCTTGGTTTCGACAACTATATAGTCAAGGACGACCTCGGTAAGGTGACAAAGACTGTCAAGGACCTTGACTGCAACGAGAAAGCCGACGAAAGCAACGAGAAGAACGTCGAGGTAGGTTCATAAACGACTGCTAAAATTTTGGCGGGAGAAAAAAATTTCATTGCAGATTTCTGCCCGTTAATGAACGGGAAAACTACAAGAAGTCGATAAAATTAGTGAATACATAGCTAGATCATTCATTTGAAGGTCCTAGAATTTATTTCTGTTGCTAAAGAACTGTTTTTACGTTCCAAATGCCCAAGCAACTAAAATTTCACGAGGCTGCAGGAACGATGGACTTCGCCACCGTTTCGCTTGGCAAATGGTTTTCCCTTCAATTTATCTGGGCGTATTACTCTTGTGTTAAAATTCTGCAGTTCGTTCAGAGTAGTTTTAGGTCATTTAGCAAATGCATTTTAAAAAATTTTAAGCCCGCGGTATGGTACAAAAGAAGTTCGTTGCGATTCCAACGGTATTTGGCGCTAAAAACCGATGCGGAAAAATGTAAAACCGCATCCAGCTCAAATTATTTTATGTATTCAAGGAACTTGTATTAATATTCTTGAACAGTAATGGAAACTAATTATTTGGTGCCCTTTTTTACAGCTTCATGGCCCAGTAAAACCAGTCTACAAATCCAAGCCGAAGTTCGACACCAGAGATGAACCTCTACTCCGTGAGAATCCCAACAGATTCGTTCTCTTACCCATCCAGTATAAAGATATCTGGCATATGTACAAAAAGGCTGAAGGTAAGCAGAGAAAATATTATACTTAAAGACTCAGCTGAAATGTAACTTTTCTTTGTGATCTGTGTAGGCATGGAGCGTGTGATTACATAACAAATATGTAAGATGAGCTTCCTTTAAAATCCTATGCCTTTTTTTTTTGAAAACTGTGCAGGAACAAACAGCTATCAGGCATGAAGGCTCATTAGATTAGCTTTCATCTGCATGATGCACTTAAGGGTTTAACCACACTCAGAAGTAAAAACGAGAGATCTTGATCGAATTCAGCAATATGATTAATGGCCTTTGTTTGCACAAGCAAGTTTTACTTGCCCAGACTGGAACAAGATTCTGTTATGTTGCTTAGTTCACAGGCAGCTTGCCTGTATTCTTACCTGTCCGGCAAGTGAGTGAGAGTAAAATGATCTTTTATGAATGTCACTCCTTGAATATATAAACTAAAGAAACAATACCCTGATAAACATTTACTTGTAAGTTCCATATTGAAAACAAGCTCTTGATGTTTCATTGTAGCATCCTTCTGGACTGCAGAGGAAGTTGATCTTTCTAAGGACAAGGACGACTGGGTTTCTCTTACGGTAAGAAACTACTACGACACCTTTTTCATAACTTCAGAAAATAATGGCAATGTAGGAGGCTAGCTATAACCTTTGTTATAAGCTATCAGCCTCTTTCGTAATAATTGACCCCTAAGGTGTACATATCCCAATTCAAGTTTGTTCTTGTTTCCAATAAAGGGTACCAGCAAGTCCACTCCATTATCTGATATTAACCTTGGTTTTCTTTCTAGGATAATGAACGGTTCTTCATCTCGCATGTCCTGGCCTTCTTTGCTGCTAGCGATGGCATTGTGAATGAGAACTTGGTGGAGTGTTTCAGTCAAGAAGTCCAAGTGCCAGAGGCAAGATGCTTCTATGGTTTCCAGATTGCAATTGAGGTGAGTCAAAATTTCTATTTTAATAAAAACCTATGCCCACAAAAAGTTCTTTGAATTTTCTGATATTTTAGACAGTTACCAAGATACCATATTTACTTGGCTTTTATGAAATTTTACATTTTTTTTTTGTTTCAGAATATCCACTCTGAGATGTACAGTTTGCTGATAGAAACCTACATAGAGGACTCCATTGAAAAGTAAGTTGTCTGCACAGTTTGTCTCGTGTTTGTCAACCATGAGCACTTATCTTGGCGCAAGCTATACTAAAAAAAACTGCAGTTTGTCTTGGATGTGGTACAGATTTCTAAACATGGATATCTTTCTTGTCTTTCAGGCAGCGGCTTTTCAATGCCATTGAAACAATGCCTTGCATCATGAAGAAAGCTCAGTGGGCCCTTGACTGGATCAACCCACAGAAAGTAAGTCTATTGTTTGAGTCAAGCTACCCTGTGTGTTCAGTATTGGATTGGAAGTATCTAAAGCTATAAAGAATGCGACTATGGTCATATTGACAGAAAATTATTTTCATTTCTATATAGAACCAATCTTTTTAATTGACATCACTAAAAATTTTGGCTCATCTTCATTGTAAGAACCTGTGAAACTCACAAGTGATGTAAAACAAAGAAAACAAAAGGCATAAAACAATAGAGTCAACTGGGAATGCAATACTACAAAGGTAAAAGACAAAGGAAAGTCACAGGTTCTTACACCGAGGTAAACCCAAATTTTCTTAAAGTAATACCCCTGTGTCAGCTAACAATTCCACAACAAGAAAGGCACTAGCAGGGTTTTCACTTATTATTTAAGTAGACACTGAGGGAGAAACAGTTCTATTACACATAGTATCATTGTCTTGTTTGTCTATGATAATATCCAGGCCAGGCTCAGAGTGTATCACCCGGCAATTAATGAAAGCCTTTCACCAGTGAAAAATAATTTTAGTCTGTAATACAGTTTCTAATGTCAGTGTGTTTTTTTAATTTACAGGCATCTTATGGTGAGAGGGTAGTTGCATTTGCTGCTGTAGAAGGAATCTTTTTCTCGGGTTCTTTTGCTGCCATTTTCTGGCTAAAAAAGAGAGGCAAGATGCCAGGACTTACCTTCTCAAATGAACTAATTAGCCGCGATGAGGTTTGTAAGATTTATACCTTTCTGAGGAATATGTCGTTATTCTAGCTTACAAATTGTTTTACTTACAAAGAACCAATTTTGGAGAAGAGATAGAAAGATGTTTTCAATATAATTATTTGTTAACCTTAAAACTGATTTAAAAAGAGATAAAAGCATTTATAAGAGTGGTTCTTTAGACTCTTTCCACTATACAGTTCAACAGTTGTAAATAAGAGTCATTGGCCAGGGACTCTTTGTTTCATCCCTGGCTTCTTTCATTGCAAAACAAAACATTGACAAATGCACCCCAGAAACATGAAGAAAGCAAGTGACACCAGAAACCAATTTTCCACTTAACTGCCTTTTTGAAAAAAATTATGTCAGCTGTATACGTCAGTTTGATTGGTAATTTGTCTGATACAAGTGTGTTTTGACACAGGGTCTTCATTGTGATTTTGCCTGCTTGATGTTCTCATACCTGGTCAACAAACCATCTGAAGAAAAGATCAAGGAAATCATCAAAGATGCTGTTCTCATTGAACAAGAGTTCCTCACAGAAGCCCTACCAGTTAATCTCATTGGCATGAACCATGTTCTTATGAAGCAATACATTGAATTTGTTGCTGACAGACTCTTGGTTGCTCTTGGCTGCTCTAAGGTAATGAAAACTAAATTTAACTGTTATCCTTTATTACCAATACATTGGTTCAGCTTCTGGTATGACTGACTTGACTGGGCACAGGTAGTTTAATGGTATCTTTGAGAAGAGTGCCAAAAAATTAAATCCAGGAAAAATCATTTTGCAAAATATTGACGAACAAATGGCACCATGCAAAAGAATGGCTGAAGAGGTTTCATTTTAATGGTCACACCATAGGATTTCATCCAGACTCAAAAGTTTGAACTACACTATGTCTTCATAATAATTGAGTCTTGGAGTGCATGAAAGGGTTAATAGTCGCATCAAGTTATAGACATCTTCATAAATAGTCAACAACCAAGACTCCTACCTGAAAACAAAAACTAATATTATCTTTTTCTAAAACAGGTTTACAAAGTTTCAAATCCATTTGACTTCATGGAGAACATTTCCTTGGAGGGAAAGACTAACTTCTTTGAGAAGAAAGTTGCTGAATACCAGAAGGCAGGGGTAATGAGCAAGAAGTCCACATCAGAACACAAGTTCTCAACAAACGAGGATTTTTAAACAAAAGTGGGAAAAAAGAAACGATACATTTTCAAGTTGAACAAAAATGAAACAGAGACATGTTTGTATTTAAAGTTGTACATATTTTCATACTTCTTGCTTAATAATATTGTACCATAAGTATATTTTGTATACTTTTTTAACAGCAAGATCTTTCCTTTTTTAGTGATTATTTTTATAGTTTTTTTTTGTCATTTTTTTTTAAACCAGTGTACAGATTTAAAATTTCTTCAGTTAGACTTTAATTATT
Organism: Cladopsammia gracilis; assembly: GCA_022457155.1. Classification (NCBI taxonomy): domain Eukaryota; kingdom Metazoa; phylum Cnidaria; class Anthozoa; order Scleractinia; family Dendrophylliidae; genus Cladopsammia; species Cladopsammia gracilis. The sequence continues at coordinate 3,871,519 of JAJGOT010000006.1, forward strand.
AAAAGTATTAGTTTTGAGAAATTTCTTGTGTGTTCAGATGCTTGTTCTTCTGTTTACTTCATGAAGTATGAAACTCCTTTATTTTCCTTGTATTCCGTTAGTAAAAACCATAAGTCAGAAAGTAATAAATTTATATTGTGCTATTTCTGTGAGTTCAAGGAAGGAAATGTTCAAAAGGGGATAAGAGTTTGCAGGTCACTTGGCTTGTAAAATGAGACTCATTCAAATAAGATAAAATTGTACATGGCCAGCAACAAGGTGTGGAAGTGCAGCATATATAAAACAAAGAACACAGAAGGACAACAATATAGACTGGAGTGAAATTTGTAATATCCTCACTGCACACCTGCTACCATGTCATGGGGAGGATACTGCAACTGCTGGGGGGCATGCAATAGGTGTGCCAGGGTCAAGCCCAAATCATACTGTCCAGAAGAATGTCAGACACCTTATTGAGACTTATATAATGGAATAACTGGTTCAGTTGAGGTTGGGGGTAGCAGTTTATGTAGTTAAATTTAGGACAAAGCAACCTGAGAAGCTAGGTGGTACGGTAGGGTATGTAAGCCTAAGCCTAGCTGAGGTCACAGGTTTCATACTGAGTGGGGATTAGATTTTCTTTTTTACACTTAAAAATTTACTGAAAATAAAATTCTAAGTGTCAACATTATGTTATACAAGTCTCCATAAGGTGTCCAATGTCCTTCTGGAAAGTATGATTTAGGCACAACTGTGTGCCAAGAGTGCATTGTCAACCACCACCAGGGGAGATGGGAGGGGTGAAACTTACATGTCACCTCCACTGAATTCTGTTGAACTGACCGGAAATCAATCCAAGGCGTACTATTCGAAGCGATGGCCATGATGCATCATACCACTAGTGTGCAGGCTTGACACTTCTGTTGTGGGCTAATTATGTATGCAGTGAGAATAGTTACTGATTTTCATTCTAACTAGGGGTGGGTCCATTAGCTTTATTTTGAAATTTGTCAGGGGTGGTCAGTAAGAATTATCAGACATTAAAAATGTCTTGCAAAGTGGCTAGAAGAAATTCTGTTTATTCTTTTTCTGGAATATGCCCAATCAACTCGAATGCCACATTAGTTATTGTCCCAGGCGGGGTATTCAGCTATAATAGTAACAGGGAAATGTGAATGAGGCCAAATTGTTACCACCCAAAAAAGTCCTATTCGTCTTAAACCAGACCCCAAAAAAGTCCAACCGGGAGTCCAACGGCTACAAGAACCATGACTCCCAAAAAATCCCTTTTTCCCTCTGCATAAAAAAGTTTACGCTTTTTGTCGAGCCCGAAAAAATTCTCACCAAAATCTTTCACCCCCAAAAAGGCACCACAAAATTTCTTACGCAAAAAAATCTGATCGCAAATTTCAAACCCAAAAAATGGTCTTCGCACCGAGTACCTCACCGAGACTATTACAAACGAGTACCCATCCCCTCCCTGCTCGGGTTGGTATTCGCAAACTGGACTTTGACAAACTGCGTGTTGCGCTTGCAGCTTGGGCACTAGCCTAGAAGGAAGCCATCTTGGCTTGGCAAGGAATGACATCGCAAGCTTAGAAATCAAACTTTAGGTGATGTCTGCTCCTCCGAAACCATGGGAAGGAGCAGGAATAAATGCAAGGTCACATACAGTTTCTTTTGATTCGCCATCTCGGCTTCCATTAGGAGCTGGGGGACCCAGACTGAATGCTCTTCGCAGTTCTGGCGAAATGGATAACAGTTCAACTTCTAAATCAAAAGCTCCACCTTTGCCTCCCAGACCTCAAACACAACGATCAAACGGTGGATTTATGGATGGAGGGTCAAGATATGGTAATGTTTTTGTGTCTATACATCATACATGCATGTGAAATTATTACAAAAGTAAAAGTAAGTTGAATCTGTAAGCTTATGTTTCGTAAGTTTGTGCAGCACAAACCTGACAGTTTGCGTCAGCTTTTAGGTGGAAAATGTAACATTATTGTCATTATTTTAATCAGGTTTTTAGCATTAAATGTAGTAAAAACACACAAGTTACATGTAACTTCTAGGATCAATTATTCCAGAGTATAGACTAATTGCATTTAGCAAATTTCCACCGGTTTTCCGTGGTGTGGACTCTTATTTACCACGATTTACGTCATCACATGGTCAAAATGTTGTGGACTCACGAGGCGCAGCCGAGTGAGTCAGCAACAAATTTTGACCATGTGATGACGTAAATCGTGGTAAATAAGAGTCCACACCACGGAAAACCGGTGGAAATCTGTTTTTTTACCACAATATTTGAAGAAATAAGGGACCGGTCATTATTTATGTGGGGGGGTGGGGGGGAAAAATCACGGGGTGGGCCAGGTCTATTTTTTTAGAGAAAAGGGGTGGGCCGAAAGAGAATTTCACGATGATTGGGGGTGGGTCATTGTGTGTTTTGTAAAGAATCACACTCACTACAATTCATGTGGAAGATCGAAATAAATTCTAATGCAATGCTGGACATAAAATATAACACAACTGGATGTCACATGTAGCAATCCAACCTAAGTATGGAGAATCAAAGATGTGGGCACTAAATATCAATAAATAAACATAAGCCCTATTGAGAAGGCTTGCATGCTTCCTTTTCTTAATATAACTGTCTGGGCTTTTTTACTGCCTGAAGCATGAACAGCTAGAAATCATTATTGGTTTCAATAATGGATTATTGAATTCATTATTCAATTTAGTGAAATCAAATTTTTCCAATAATTCAAATCAAAAACAGTTTGAAATTCGTTTTATAATTGAATTACTATTTTTTGTTTAATGACTTCAATAAAAAAGCAAATTTTTTAAACTGGTTTTGATTTGAATATTGGAAAACTTATTTTTTCAATAAGCGATTAATGAAATCAATTATGATGTCTAGGTGTTCACACTTCAGGTAGTTTGACTGTAATATGGAGCTATTGAGCTCCTTTTTGTGACCATCTAAAAAGCAAGGATTTTCAACTGTCCAACACTCTTTTAATTGTATTATCAACAAGTTCAAACGCATCCATTGCAAATCAGTTAACAACAGAAATGATATGCCTGGATCAGCGTATATCTGTAAAATCTTGGAATTCAATGAAAAGCATGTCGAGTCAGGGGAGCTTTATGCCGAATTTTTGAAAGGATCATGTAAAGAAAAAGATGATTCATTGTGCAAGCACTGCTGTGTAACAGATGGACCTGAGGAGATAGCCTGGACTGGACCAGCAACTGAAAGAATACCAAGACCAATTCCAGACCAATCGGCTGCACTTCCTGAATTTAAATACTTGAGCGTTCATACTTCTTCCATTAATGATGAAAATGGCAAGAAGCGTATTCCCGATGATTGGCAGCCACGATCAAATATTAAGAAGCTCCTCGAGCAAGGGAAGTTGTCAATTAATGCATCGGATGCTATCACAGAATTTTTCTCCAAGTTCATTGTAGACGAAAAACTGGCGAAGAATTACATTGAGCACTTGTCGCAATTGCAAAGTGTCAATGAGATCGGTAAGCAAGAGCGAAGAAAAGAAAAGCAAGTTCGAGCCTTAAAAGATGTACATTGCTATGACTGGAAAACACTTGTAGAGAAGGGGGAGCTTGACACTCTGAAAGTCCCCGAGTTGGACAAATACATTGAGCATAATAAACTTAGCAAGAACTGAAAGAAAATCAACAAAATCAAGCGAATCACAGTACACTATTATGAAACTTCAAAGGAATCTACATTTCCTTCAAGCGTCAGTGTTGATGAGGACAGTGATGAGAGTGACAGTGACAATGACCTTGTTTTGTGTGATGAAAGTGAAAGAGAAAGTGAATCAGATGATGACAGTCATACTGTAACAATACAAGAAGGCACATCAACAACAAGTGGCCGCAGAGTAGGACACTGGTCCACAAGATATGCTGATTTCGTTCAGTGAACAGGAACTCCTTATAGAGGTATAGATTGAAGGGGGTTGGGGGTGGGTCACCTCTTATATAAAGTTATATGGGGGTGGGTCAAGAATTAACTAATGGGCTTAAAGGGGTGGGTCACGTTTTTTCTTTCATGCTAAAACAAAAAAAATCCCCCCCACCCCCCCACATAAATAATGACCGGTCCCTAATACGAGGAAAAATCAAAGTTTCCTTACAAAACGTGACTGCTAAGAAAGCGTGAGCGTTGTCTATAACTTCCTCGCAATCTGATTGGTTTATTTTTTTCAAGCACGCGCTTTTATAGGCATTGCGTGATGTTAGCGTCAGCACCGTTGTCTGTACTCTCATTTACCACCCGCATCGACCAATCAGATTGCGAGTTAAGCGGCAATTGTGGTAAAATGAACATTTGCAACTATTTTTGGCTATTGAAATGTTTTGCAATATAATTTAAGCTCATGTTTGATGTTCGAGGCGTCACAATAGACGATTAAAATTTTTCAAAAATCAATCTGTATGATAATTTAAACCCACAGCATTGAAGAGAATGGCTTAAAAAGTAACTATAATCAAAGTGCCCTCTGGGCTATCTCCTGTAAGTTTTTCCCATCATGCAATGCTGTCATATTATGTCCGAATGTTGTTTTTGATGTTGCAATTGGACATTTAGGTTATACCGTATTTTCTCAATTAAACGCCCCCGGCGTTTATTTCAAACTTGGCCTAATGGACCCGGCGTTTATTTGAATCAGCAGTTCTTTCTTGCCCGCCATTTTTTAAGGAAAGGTTATTATTTGTTTTTCTTGGCAGCTGTGTACCTTGCCCTTAAATCTTAAGTTTATTATACCACAAATAAACGTTTGAGGGGCTCACTTACAACTTCCTCTATTATACCCGGCGTTTATTCGGGGCCTGGCGTTTAATCGAGAAAATACGGTAGTTCGTTTTTTTTTTTAGTTCAATTTCTCTTTTGACAATTTTGTTTGTATGTAATTGGTAATGATTATGCAGTCCTCTTGTCTTGTGTCTGGAACAAATTTCAGTACTTTCAACTCGTCTGGATTTTCGCCTGGTTTATTATCAAGAGCTACACACAAACATTGTGTTACTGTTGCCTTCTCTAAACCCGCGCCACTACTTAAAAAATGTCAATTGCTTCTCGTCGTTTTTAACAGAGAGTAACATATGGTAAAAAAACTCCATTTGTTCTCTGTTCAAAGAATGAACAAGTTCTTTTTTCCATACGATTAATTACCAGCTTTTCATTATCATTTGCTGTAGACTGAAAAAATTCCAGCATTACTAAAAAGATTGTTCCCTTGGTGATTGTTATCTAAACATGGGTTAAAACAACCAAACAGTTCACTGTATTGTGTTTCTTCACTTATATCCTGCTCATCGTTATGTTGAGCAGATGGAGCTACAGTATCTAACTGATCACGTTCCTTATTTTCAGGATCTCCCATGGCTTTTTCTTAAGAGTTCTCCTTTCTTTCCTTTCGAATATAACATGTTTAACTTGCTGAAATCTTATAGTTACATGGGATAAGCATCAAGAGCTCTCTGCAATTAATCTTCAGCATCCTTTTTATTAAACGTAACTAAATGAATGATTTAGCTTTCATTCTGCGAAAAAGTTTCATTCCTCCTTTCAAGTAAAATTCTTTACAACTTTGTTCTCTGTTTTCATTATTGGGATCATCATCAATCTTATCGTCAAAATCTGTTTCAGGTGGACATCTAGTTCTTGTAAACTTACTCAGTGTTCATCCCCTCATCTTAACTTTTGTTTTAATGTCACTGTTAACAAAATACCAGATATATTAAAACCATCGATAGGAAAAATCTAAGGACTATCCGTACCACAATTATCTCTTTAAGCAGAGACTAAAATTAATTAGGCATGAATCTTCTGACCAAAATGAACCAAAATGAGGCCTAAAAAAGTAAAAACAAAAATGAACTAAAACCCCGAACCTCACTGAAATCTGACTGTTTGACACTGGTTTGTTTGACCTGGAAAATCAACCTGATGATAGTATTGCAATACTCTGCTTAATCATTTCTAATGATATAGCTCAAGAAAAAAAAAAACAGGTTTGTTTAGTAAGATTGATTCTTTCTGTACAAACTTCAATATTGAGAAGACTGCGATAAACTTAAGCATCCCATCTTTTTTCTTGTCAAAGGCAAAACAGAACATTTTTACACGTCTAAAAAATCACCAACTCAATCTAATTAGCGTAAATAAAAAATAGGTAGCCAAGGACTACATGTAGCTACTTCTGTAGGATGGAAATGAAAAAAGAGAAATAGACAGAGGAATGCATGTGGCTACTTAAATGGAAAGCAACTTATTTTGGTCTCTCGACCAATTAAAAATAGGCCTCTGAGAGGACATGAGGTTACCGGTGGGAAATACAAAAGTGCAAAACTAATGAAAGTAGGAAATAATCGATTGAAATGACTAGCGAGCCTGTGGAACTGCTGCATATCAATTTCACCTCACTTTGAAGCGTCTACAAAGATTGACTTCCCATCATTTTGTTTCTTTTGTTTAAATGAATCATAGAACTTATTAGTCACAAGGCAATGTTGTTGTACAATTTATGTTTTAGTGCAAATTGATTTAACATAATACTCAGTTGTAATTAATTCCTGGTCTTTTTATTGTAAAATTGTTTGCACTGTACTGTAATGCTGATGTTTGTTATTTTTATTGAAATTGTATTGAAATTGCATTATATTGTAAAAAATATAATGTATGCAAGTATAATTATAAGAAACAAATTGTAAGTAATTATGTTATGCAAGTGATGTAGCTCTCTATTGTAAGTAATTAATGTGTTGTGCAATGTAAGATTTACACCATGGTTAGTGAGTGAGTGAGAATGACGTCAATGATTCAATAACACAAGATGAAAAGCGAACATTTTATTTTAACACAAGGTACAATAGTTCTTGCCTTTGGTAATAACAATTTAAAATCATCTATGGGTGTAGATCAATCTGCTAACAGCAAATGGAAGTGTATTTTTCTTAGATAGAGCTCTTTTCAGTTTCAACATGTGGAACTATACATTCGTTTAACTAGAAATATAATTTAACATTTGCCACAATAATTTAACATTTGCCACAATATTACTTAACCAAAACAAGTTGATCCTTTATGAAAACTAACTTAACAAAACAACTTGATCCTCTATGGATCTATGTATAGTTTTAGCAGCAGCAGGTCTTAATGGGAACTGTTTTCTTAATTGGTTTGACTGGTGTCCATGTGGATTCAATACCTTCGACATACAACTGTTTTGAGGTTTTGATCAAAAAACAAAACACAATGCGTACCAGAGGACTTACAGAAGGAAATATTTGGTTCCCCGAAGGGAGTTACTCAAATTAAATCCGTATAAGGGTTCGCCAGATGAAGTACATGGACCAATTCGAGGTGTTTCGCTGCACAAATCGCTCCATCATGGCCGCCCAACGAAGTCAAACATTTCGGTTCAGCGTTGGTTTTTCTGGTGGAAATTCTGAGCAGACCCTCAAACAACCTAAAGAAGTCTTTTCCAGAAAACATCGTGTACATTGCTTGAAAGCTGTGCCTGGTTACTGGTGCAAAATAGCAAAACATTGTGAACAAATTCTCTTACCTGTACGTAACCGTGCATCGACCACATGGAAAGAAGGTATATACTTCATTGTAACACACCATATAGGGATCCTATCATATAGGGATCCTAAAAACTCATTTTAAAATGGTTAGCTTTTATTTACTGTTATGGGTAGTGATATCCATAACAGTAAATAAAAGCTAACCATTTTAAAATGAGTTTTTAGCCCCAAGTAAGAGCCGGATTCTTTGACGTGCATAAATTAAAACCACCATGAAGTATATACCGGAAAGAAAGCACGTCGCTGGAACGTCTCAATCGATAAGTAGTCGATCGTTGACGAGAGCCGACGAAAATGAATCGGGTAACATCGAGATTAGTCTCGGCTATCGTCGACGTGATCGAGTTTCATCGAGTTTGGAATCGTATAAAACCGATAATCCGAAATAAAACCGATATATGTTCCGAACACAATCCGAAGATTGGACCACTTACGGACTTACACACTCGATGACATAGTAGCTATTTCTCTTCGAGAAGTAGCTACAAAAAATAAATTTTATTCGATCTATAAAAGTGAAACGAAATACTCCGATATAATTAACCATATCCTGAACATAGAAAAATTACTTCTAAATTCAGGATAGGAAATCATACCTTAAGAATTGAAAATGGTCGAATTACAATCCCTAAAACTCCTGAACACCTTTAGTTAGAATTTGCACCCACTGTACACTTAATTCAGTTGAAGTTTATTTCACTGTATTCACTGTATGTTATATGATGAGCTACGAAATACCTTTTTTGACAAAATTATTAAACAAAATAGATTTGGATTATTTCTGATCGCTTTTACAAGCACTTATTGAAAAGTTCTATATTTGTTTGTCAACCTACAAGGAAACTGAAAGCACTAGTTCATTAAAACCTATTGTTGTTTAATTTAGCCAGATGGGGTAAATTAACCGAGGACATTTTTAACTAAACGGACACTGTCCCGACAGAAATATTGTGTTTTCATGATTATGACCAGGAGCTTGCTTTAGCTTGCTTTATCATCCGAAAATAGGAAGAAAAAATAGCCAAAAGTGATGAACGCATAAAAATATGAATTAAAAAGACAAAATAACGACAAAATTCCACCAGAATCGAATCGAAACTTTGAATATTTCTTTTCTCCAAACTACTGCTTCTGTTTTTCTCCTTGAATCTTTTAATCCAATTTAGTTGTATATTTGGTGACATTTGGCGATATAACATGGAAATTAACAAACACGTTATTTCAACAAAACTTCATTGTAAACGTACAGCATACGATCGCATACAACCATTCTCAGTGAGCAATGTCAGCTTACCTCAAAGTCTCTTTTCCCTTTCTTAAAACGTAGTGCTATAACAAAAAATAATACCAAATGTCCTGAAGCAACCAGTTTGACAAACCAGACTGGACAAACATTAAACATGATTAAACGCATCGTAAAGGATATTAGCCAAGCGCGCTTGATCTAGCGTGCCAAATATCTGACCACAGTCTACATTAGGTGAGATAAGATTACATTACGTTACACTTTTTGACGCTCGATACAATGAAATATATGCTGCAACATGTTCCTAAAAAAACATAGAATTCATAATCGTACGCCTTAAAAATCATCGCTGTGAAAAAGAGATATTAAACAGTAGGAATGTTACCTAACTGAAAAAAAATTTTGTCAGGCCACAAACGTGCGCTCGCTAAACAGCTTTAAAAACATATCCTTCGACTCGTGTGTTCTGATCTATGAATGATAGCATCTAACAAAAATGCGAGAAATTTTGCTAAAAAATAAAATGCAATAAAAATGCAACAAGAACGTCCCCACAGATTCACTAAAAAGTCTATTAATAGTGTCTAACAAAAATCTTAGTTAACTAAATCATCAACGTATAAATATATCGCTTTGTCAGGCCACAAACATGCGCTCGCTAAACCGCTTTCAAAAATATGCCACTCGACTCTTGTGTTCTTATCGATAACATCTTGCTAACAAATATGCACTTGGAATGTCCCCACAAAATCACTAAAAAGTCTATTAATAGTTACTAACGCATTTTTTGCTAACAAAAATGCATAAAGAATGCATGTTAGCCCACATAAACTCCTGTAAGTTAAACATTAACTTACAGGAGATAAAAACGTTTGGGATCAAGAAAACATGGTCAGAAGTTCCCCAAATTTACAAGCATTATGCACGATTGTGGGTGTTGTGTGGTTTTCACCCAGTTGAACCATAATCTAATTTTCTATGTTCAGTTAATGTTTTCATTATGAAACGTTACCAAATAAGATTGTAATAGAAAAGTTTTCCCAGGGAATACTCAGATGGTGTTAAGTAACGGGGAGGTGATGCAAAGATTTTTTATTTTGAGGATCTACAATCAAGGACAATAGTGTTGGGACAAATTTGCATTTACGATGTTTTTCAATGCGCGCGATAGAAACACGGTACACGCAAACGATAGGTGTCCATTTCCCCACCCCTACCCTCTTACAATGTTGAGCCCGTGTAATAAAAATGATTTGTCGATTTCAACATTGTCTCGGGGGAAGGGGTGGGGTTGCTGAGATGGACTTCAAACGAAAAACATGGCTGTATTGGTCGGTCATACTAAATTAGTAATTGATAGGAGCACTTTGTAACATTAGTCCCAAGGACTTTTGTCCCTGATTGTAGTTTTTCCCTATTTTATTTTATTTTTGATTTTTGTTATGGGGGGAGGGGTTCATTTTGGCCCTTAGGAATTTTTTTGGGTGCTACATTATGGCTTTTGCTAGGCAATTTACAAGTTACACAAAACATTGCCTAAGTGTAACACTGACTTTAATGGTAATTGCATTAGAAATTATTTTATCCTCGCATATTTTTGTGGTTCATACTTATGGCTGGTGGATGAAAAAAAGAGACTAGTAATAATATGATTATCAATAATTTTAATTTCAGGTTATGGTGGAAGCATGTATGGAGGATATAGTGGGATGTACGGAGGAGGATTTGGAGGCAAGTACACACTATAAGCCTTGAGGCAATTTTATTGACAAAGAGTATACAGTTTAAAAATTTTAAACTGGTCATTGAGTGCATAATACAAAAGGAAGAAGGGTAACTGAAGAATCTTAGCTGACCAACAGTATTGGTCATTGTGTTGTGCTTTTGTCTGGAAGGATTATTTCTTTTGAGATAACATATAAGAAGTACTAAAGCTGTAGTTGTAACATTCATGACAGAATTGGTCACTGCTTAATGGAGGCACTACTTTTGAAATTTTGTGGGATACAGCAAATGCAGCTCTAGAACACAGGAAAGAGTTTGTTTGAGAAAACAGGAGTATAAAAATAATTAGTATATATTGAAACAATGGATAGCATTGTTGGCGTTCTCTGATTGGCTACTGAAACTCGGAATAGCAAGTGCTATTCACCTTCCAGCAATTTGCGCACGAAAATTGTAATCGTTGACAGGGATAAATGAGTTAAAAAGCATCATTTTCATTATATTATCTCACTGTTTCAGTATATACTAAAACAACTATTCACCTCAGTGTAGGTGGGTAGTGGTGGATATTTACCTCGCCGCTTCGCGGCTCAGTAAATATCCACCACTACGCACCTCCACTTCGGTGAATAGTTGTTAATTATAGCCAGTAGTGTTCAAGTGAAACTGGTTTCTGTTTTCTGGGCCTGCAGTTATTGGCTATGCTGTTGTGGTGTCACCACTTTTATTTTTTATTTACATTCATGTTGGGATTGGCCTACATGGACCCGTTGTACTTAACCACTAAACCAGTGATGCCATGGTCATATATCATCCCAGTGATGAACGAACATTACTTAATAGACTTACACTTTAAATTCATTTATGCCATAAATGTCATATTTGCCTTTGCTTTCTTTTCGAAGTCTTATTTGTTATGGCAAAGCTAACAAAATATAATATTTAAATAAATAAGAAATAGCTGATGGCAAACGTCGTCCATTGTATTATGCAGTGGTTTGATTAGAAGGCAGTGCAGGTTGGAGCTCTGATTTCTATTTGTACTCAAGTAGCAACCTGCTTTGTTTTGAGGTTCTTATAAAAACTTGTCTGGAGATCTGCCTAATTTCGTCAATTTTGACAACTTTTTCAAAATTAAAAAAAAAAATCCTGCATTTATTGTCTTAATTTTATTTTTCTCTCTTGTCCAGGTTATGGTATGTATGGAGGAGGATATGGAGGGTATGGTGGTTACGGCAGTTATGGAATGGGTATGAACCGATTTGGTAGCCCCATGAGCCAATCAGGATCAAGCTCCTTTGTGGGGCAGGCAGAAGAGAGCAGCCGAGCAGCTTTTCAGTCCATTGAATCCATTGTTCAAGCATTTGGATCTGTGGCCATGATGTTGGAATCAACGCACTTTGCCATGCGTAATTCATTTCATGCTGTTTTGAGCATGGCAGACCATTTTAGTAGACTCCGAACTCATCTGGTTAGCGTACTTGGTGCATTTACGTTGTTTAAAGCTATTCGTTACATCTTTAGAAAGATCCGTGCTTTGTTAGGTTTCACACAAAACCAAGCATTGGAAGAAGAATTGTGGGATAAAGCAACAACGGCTGTTGTGCCCTCCAGTGGCCGTGGAGGAGGTGATTCTAAGAAGCCGTTATCATGGCCAATTTTGTTGTTTTTTGGAGTCGTTCTTGGCACGCCACTCATTATATGGAAGTTGTTGCAGTCTATTGTGAATGACGAGAGCAACACTAAGGACTGGAAAACAGGTATTCATTTCTTAAGTAATAATTAGGCAGTTTCTTTTAGCCAATGTAAATCCAGGTTTTGCAATCAAAAATTCACTTTTCAAAAATTCTTTTAGGGACAAATTGATATTACATTAAAATCTGAACAATCGTTGTATGAAGATGGATAATTCAGATTGTTAACTGAATCTGGCTTTAGATAGTGCATAGTATGTAGAAAAAGTAGATCTTGTTCTATAAAGCGCGAGTTGAATAAGAGTGGGAAAACATTTTTCAGATTTCTTGAAAGCATGCATGAAAATAAATACAAACTAAAATATTATTAACTAAACTACCAACGTGAGAAACTGGAATGCATTTCACAAATAGGAACACAGCCTAAATTTTTAAGACAGTATTGCTTGCAGAACTGTTGGTGCTCTGTGTTCAGCACATATTCTTGACCATTTCCACTGTTTGCAAAACTGCTAACAATATAATATGCCTGCAATGTTTTTATTGAATTTAATTTTGCAAATGTTTACTTCATATCACAGCTCTCATGTCTGTCTATTGAGTTTTTCCTCCATACCTCACTCACTAGCAACTCTGTGACTACTACAGTGTACTTATTATTATTATTTTGTAAGTGAGGTGGCAAAAGAAAGTTCGTCACCTGACCTCTTTTACTTATTTTCAGGGGAGGGAGATCATGTTATTGCAAGAGCAGAGTACGACTTTGATGGTGAAGGGGAGGAAGAGTTATCATTCCGTGCTGGTAACATTCTTCGGCTTGCTCCCAAGGGCAAACAACCTCGCATCAGAGGATGGCTTCTAGGCACAGTTGATGGAAGTAGTGAGGGTATTGTTCCTGCTAATTATGTCAAGGTTAGTAGTCTGAGGCTTTAACCCCTGTAACCCAAAATTCAAGAAAATTCCCAAATTTCATTTTGTAAAATATTGAAAACAAGTGGTGCAATGTAACAGTACTGCTGAAGAGGTTTCATTTGAATGGTCACACTATAGGAATAAGTCCACAGACTTAAATGTTAGAACAACACTACAAGTCTCCATAATTAACTCTTGAGAGCGAGTCTATAGTTTCAAATCTTTTTTTAACAAGTGGCCTATTTTCACTTTAATTTGAATTTCCTGCACACCAATTTGAATTTTATGATGTCATAACATGGTTGCCCAATGGATGCATACAAAAGAACATTAATTTTTAATAATAGCGGCAAACATGTGATGTCATAAAAATTCAAAATGGTGGCACACTGGAAATTTAAAAGTTAAAAGAGGCGATGATCTTATTGTCTCGTCTGACAATATTTATTCATTAAACAGTTTTCCATCATGGTGGTGTACAAAATAATTATGCAGTGATTTAGGAGCAGGTGCTTTACTGAGAGAAATGTTTAAAGGACCACTCCCCACCCCTGGCCTTAAAAGGTCACAGGTACCAAAAATGTCTCTGTGGGTGCAACTTTACCTTTTGGATGTGACAAAACAAAAGTTCCTTTAATGACAAATTAAAGCAGCTATTTGGTTGGCCATATCAAACCATTTGACTGTTAACTTTTACGTTTTTAAAGTGTTTTGGCTTACAAGAGATGTTGGATTGTATGGTATTTTTGTACTTACTTTACCTTTCTTGTGACAACAGATTTTGGGTCGTTGTCGTGGAAAAAAGAAACCAAAAGATGCCAGCCAGGAAACCAGCGAAGGATCGTCAGCATCACAAAAAGATCAAAGTAGTGCATCAGATGCTAACATGGATCAGGAATTTGACAGGATAACAGAGAAAACAGATGGGAGTAGTTTGTTACCACCACAGAACTTACTTACTGAGGAGTCTTTGAACGAAAGAACTCTTGTAGATGATGAACTTTCAGATACTGATTTTCAAAATTTCAATGAAGGACAAAGTTAATTCTATCAGATGAAGTCCTGTAAATGGCATATACAGAATCCCAATTTGTTGTACATCATGATGTAAAGGCCTGACTTTTCTAGGAAACAAAAATGTCAATGTTCCTCTCTGGAGAACATGTTTCGCAAGAGGATGCATCCAGGAAGCAAGATTGGCTTCCAAACACAATGTTCTGTGTGCATCCAAACATTACTCCCTCAACAGCAGATCGTAGTTTAATTTAGCCTAGCCCTCATTTCACTCACATTATCAACTCTAACTTGTAGGTAGCCAATCATAGATGCATTTTCAGCTAAATATTTTACTCTGATGATCCCCTAAAAGGCTAATAAAAATAAATTGATCAGACGTGATGCATTGGATCAAAGTCAATTTCGCAAGGTGGACTTGTGTACCTGCAAGTGTACTATTGCCAAGTAGATCGAATAAACTCAAGTCTTCTTGACAATAAACTGTAAGAGTCCTCCAAAAGGAATTATAGAGATTGTTTAATAACATAACATTCATATGCTGACCTTTGAATTGCAGTAATGAGGGAATGTTTTTGGAGGGGTGATAAGATGTATGTTAATGTAACCTCTTTACTAAAGACGCCTAAAAGGACAGATCCGCGTGCCTATATTATGGAGATATGCATTTTATAGCTGTAGTATTTTTATGAATTATGGTTTTTCTGGGACCTTGAGTGAACTATCAATAATAAAGTTGTTTCTGAGTTATTGTTGGACTGTTATATAAAGCAGTGATTTTTTTGCCAGTAACAGGTGTTCAGATAGTGTAGAGAGGGATTCCGGGGGGAGGGGGAAACTCCCATATCAAAATGACAGGTGCTTGTTGGTAATTTTTGAAAAACACCCTAAAAGGTACCAGAATCTTGTTTGATGGATGAATTTTTACCGGAGAGATACCAATTCTAAAACAACGCATCATTGTCATATTTTTCGGCTTTATAGCCTAAAAGGTACTGCGATAATTCTAACTGTGGTCATTTTAGATTTAAGTACTCAAAGTAGTGCCAATCTGCACCCCCATCATTTTTACATGGAAGCCCCCCCCCCCCCCCCCCCCCCCCACCCCCAGTGAGGGATAGAGGGGCACGTGAATGAAAAATAGTGTGCTTATGGAGAGGGTTGGTACACGATCCCATGCAAGGCAAGGGATCTCTCCCCGGTTTTCTCACCTTTTTTTCTGCTTGCAATTTTTACCTTATATTGATCTCTATCTGAATGCCTGGAGCAGGCAAGAAAATTTCAATTTTTGGTCAAATAACAGGCTCCTTCGGGATTCTTAACCAGAAGCCCCTCCTTTCTCTCATATCCTGCAATCAGCATCTTTTTTCATTTCACTTGGTGAACCATTATATACTTTCTGAAAATACTAGTCTGATCTCTGGTTATAATTCTCAAATATGTACAAACATTTTCCTTTGAAAAAGAAAAACTTTGGGAAAGAAGCTAAATTTTTTACTAAGCTTTCACCTGGACACAAAATAAAAAATTGACAGATGACAGTTATGACTTTGTTTGATGTGAAATAATGTACACTGACCTGAATCTTGTTTGACCATTTACTTGATGTTCGTTTAGTTATTGTGCTTTTTGAGGCACGCGAGTGCTATGTGACTGACACTTGCTCAACTATATGATGTGCAAATGTATGTATACGTGCAACTGTTTATATATAAGAATCTAACTTCAGACAGGCTCTCATTTCGTTCAGTTTGGCAACCATACAAGCCCAGCAATGTGGATAAATAAAATCAATCATAATTTGTTGAATAAAAACAACTTAATCCAACTACAGTTATTTGTGACAATGAGGGTAAAGTATGACATGAAGTTAGAATAAGTTGTTTTTATTCCTGCAAACTGATTTGCTGTTTTCGCAAGTATCACCCTGGTTACATGGGACCTTAAACAACAACAACGTTTACATCACCCTGAGCATTTCTTATATCCATTCCTTCCTCACTTATTTTTTTGTTCCCCCCCCCCCCCCCTCTCTGAAAATTCCAGTTTGGCTTCATACTTTCCTTTAAAAGCTTTCAATTGGGGGGGGGGGGGGGGGGGCATATGGACGTTTCCTGCAACTGCACATTTCTTATTTCCTGGATGGCCAATCGAGGGATAAAAAAGTGTCCCAAAAGCAGATTTTGTCTTTGATTACTACCCTTCCATTAAACTAAGAATAAACCAGTCAGATGGGTTATTTACGCTGCTTAGAGTCCCCACAGAAGACAAATAAGGTGGTGGCCTTCTGGCTGGTGCTTGGTAGGGTGCTCTGTTCCATTGCAGGAGCCCAAAAAGGTCAGGTAGGACATACTGTTTATTAATTGTTTGGTTTAGTTTAGAAAACCAACAATTCATACAGAAAGAAACCATGACTGTGTTTAACACATGGTATTAACAAGCATAGACATTGACTCTCTTAGGTTGATGGCTTGTTTGAATACATCTGAGTGTTCAATCAGGGCATCCAACACCTTGAATTTATTTATGGTGATGTGCACCATATGATAATATGCCAGTTGAGAATGCTTTGTACAAGTTTTTACTATCGGACCTTTTCGCTGGTTTCCACTCTAACTTAAAATGCAATAACTGTGGAAAGTGGGTTTGTCAATAATGTATTGTCTGAAAGTGAACATTAAACTTGATAAAACCTTCCACAGTTCTTGCATTTTGATGAGTGTTTGAATTGGAAACCATCAGAACATTTGAAATTAGTTGTCCAAAAAAAAAGATCTCAAAAACTTGCAGAAGAGTGTCCAGTGACAACAATATGGCACTGAGCAAAAAACTTTGCTAAGTTCTGAATATTCTTACTAATAAAATCAAACATCTTTGGTTTTAACTTTTTGAGGTATTTCTTGGGTCAAATGTTTCTGTTCTAAATTCTGTTGGACATTTTATGGCTTGTGTCACTTGCACAATAGTTCTATAATAAATGGCAACTGGAATTGCAAAGACGGCAAATGCATAGACTGTTACACTATGTGCAGCCATAGTGACATTATGGATAGAGGAGTCTGTAATATAGATATGATGGATGCATTAGATATCTTCTGATATTTCCTCATCATCAGGGTTGTCGTCATCCCCATCCACTTCAGCGTTTTCTCTTTCCAATCTTTCCATTTGTTTTGCCAGCTCAGCCTCATCGCTTTCTGTCACCACCTTGGGCTAAAACAGAAACAGAAGGATTATTAAAACATGTTAGCAGTGTTGCAATAGGCAATGTTTGGTTGGTGCAACTTTGTTTTGTAACAGCTGAAACTGTATTGCAGCACTGATTGCAACAAGGGCAGTTGCCTGGAGGAATTGTGACGAAAAGGAATGACTTGCAACTTTTCCTGCTCTAGATGGTGACGGCAAAGCAAGAGTGTATTGCAAGGCAACTTGCACTGCCTCTAAATTGTAGGAAACAAATATAAAACTACGCAAAGGGAACAAACAAAGGGAAAGCCATCATAATGGGTACGGCCTGGAAATTCCTTGTAAATACTTTTTCTTTGGTGATGTTAAAACATCTTTACTGTGGCTCAAGCCCAAGCTTGATTATCTGGGATACCGGGTTTTGACAGTCAGTGATTGAAAACAGAAACAAGAAGGAAAGCAAACCATGACAAACATGCCCATGACGTGACACTACATGTTATGTCAGACTCCTGTGAATGTTAAATGAACGGACAGCTTGCTTTCCCGCGGACAAATGGAGATTTGACAAGACCGATCCCCACTGTTCTGTTGCTCTGTTGAAGGTCATATTTTTGTTGATTTTTTGCAAATTCAGACAAATTTCAT
Source organism: Cladopsammia gracilis (assembly GCA_022457155.1). Taxonomy (NCBI): domain Eukaryota; kingdom Metazoa; phylum Cnidaria; class Anthozoa; order Scleractinia; family Dendrophylliidae; genus Cladopsammia; species Cladopsammia gracilis. Next base: position 3,889,555 of record JAJGOT010000006.1, read on the forward strand.
TGCCTCTTACGAGAGAGCATAAAAAAAGAAAAATCCAATTTTCATTTTTAAAAGTGTCCACCCCCGCTTACGAGAGAGTGTCCACTTACGGGAATGTGTAAAGTACAGAGTTTGACTAGGAGGTAAAACAGGGATTTGAAAAGGCGTCTGTAAATAGAGCTGTCCACTTATGAGAGTGTCATTTAGCGGAGAGTTGACTATATTACAGTAGAACCTCCATGTGCGATCACCTCTACTAAGCGACCACTTTTCCAAAATACCAAATTTCTTCCAGTCAAATCACTATAGTCCAAACCTCTCCTAAGCGATCACCTCTACTAAGCGACCACTTTATCAAAATACCAAATTTCTACCAGTCAAATCACTGTAGTTAAAACCTCTCGTAAGCGACCACCTCCTAAGCAACCACTTTTCCAAAATACCAAATTTCATCCAGGCAAATCACTATAGTCCAAACCTCCCTTAAGTGACCGGGACCTCCTCTCATAAGTTATCATGACAACCACTTTCAACAATGGTAATTGAATTGCTCTAATGTTTTTAACCTCTGGTAAGCAACCACTCACCACACTTTGATGTCACTGCAGACACAAATTGAATTGTGTTACAGTACAAGTCTAATAAAAATAATAAAGATTTTGTCCTTCACATCAAAACGTCAATGTGATACATTATTTTGTGCAGACAGGTGCGTTATACAATGAAATATTACTATTTAAAGGCCCACCTTCACCAAAAATGCTGTGCACGCCGTGACCACTTTTTGTGCTGAATTTCATATAACACAAAATTCACACTTGAATGCATGCAACCAATCAGATCATGCATACGAACAATGGAGCATTTCAAAACAAAAACAAACTAATGAAATGTCTTTTGGGCGAACATGGGCCTTCAACAGTTTCATATGGTAACTTTAGAGTCAAGACTGCCTGTGGTCTGACCTCTTATAACCACCATAGCTTTGCATTTTGAGCAGTCGCTTACAGGAAGTTCAACTGTATACAGTGCTTCATTTCCTTTAGAACACTGTCCATAGAAACTTTGAGAAATATTGTTCAGAAGGAACTTACTGCAACTTTTTCATTAAATTCACCACCATATTTCTTGATGGTGGTTTTGATGGCTTCCACTGCTGATGTCAAACCTTTGAGGCCGTCCTCACGATCCAAGGTGGTTGTGGTTATTACATAAAGTGGAGCTGCTATCAAATTTATCTGAAAAAAAAAAACAATAATAATTGCAACATCTTTTTGGAGGCCATCATTATATGTTTTGAAAATAGGCTCCCTTTACATCAATCTTTTTTTTAACTAACTTCACATTTACAAGGTATGAAATACTAAATGCTTGCTTTTTTTGTGGCAGATTCTTATATCAAAATGAAATCCATGTTCTGCCGCAGAATATTTTCTAATCTATCGAAGTTGGAGTATTTGTACATCTGAGTACACTTACTTTCTTTTTCTCTAATACTTTGACAGCAGGTTTTGAGTACACGTAGTTCTGTGTTGATGTTGTGCAAGTTTTTAGCTAGAATGTGTGCAAGTGAAAATCGTGTTCAACAGCTTGCCAATTTGGCATTAATATCTTTTTTATTTTATTTTTTATTTATTTATTTATTTATTATTTCATTAAAATCTAACTTTAAAGTGTGTCTGAAAACTTCTTGAATACCAAAAGACATAACAATGAACCTATTTCAGTCATAATGAACTTTAACATAAGTTGTGTCATAATGAAAATAATTAAGGGTCTACCCCTTATAGTTTCCTAAGTTGAAGGCCAATTTACTACCAGTAGGTCTTACACTAGGTCGATCACCATCATCTACTGGGTCACGCGGTGGGTAGAAATGATGTTCTTAACATGTGGCCTTTATTATTACCTTGTTTGATCTTTTCAGCAGGGTTCTCCCTAAATTTCAGATCAGCAGGTAAGGGATTTTTGCTAAGCGGTAAAGGGAAAACTGTGTGTCTTAAAAATGTTCCGGGAGCAAGCAGTTACAGGCAGTAATAAGTACTGCTTCAAGCGGTAAATTTTACCGGTTACCGCCTGATAAGGAGAACCCTGTTCAGCCATTTTTTCATCAATTACATGTCTTAAACGAACAAAATACTTGAAGGTTTAGGGGTTTTAATTTTCAAAGTGTTGGCTTTGCAGGATTTTGTCTGTAGAAAGTTTGAAAAGGTCTTTGCATGTTTTAGGTCTTCTGCCACTGACCTTTAGTGAATTTCATATCTTTCCGATTGTGTTTTAATAAATGGATTGCATCATTCCTAAAGCTTTCATTACACTTTTTATTATTACAGTATTCGGTCTAAGCAAAATGTCTACATGTGCAAGTGCAAAATTTGTGAATGCAAAAATGTGATGTCATGAAAAATGTTGCACAATAGGCAGCCAAAACACACCTTAATAGGAACATCTTCTGAAGAACACTTCAATCCTTCCAACAAGGAATTTTTCACAGCATCAATGCCATCATAAGCATAACAAGACACTTCGACATCAGCACGGACCTTGACAGCTTGGGGAGTTAGTCTTCTCATGATGTTGTTTAGCAGAGTGGATTTGGTTTCCTCATCAAGTTCCAACTCATCTAAAACTGTCGGATCCCTAAAACATTGAAATAACCTTTTCACTTTCAAAAATGCAGAATTTCAAGGCCATATAAAGATGCCAAATCTTTTTTTTTTTTTACAAATTTTAAAGAAGCAAACAGTGCCACAAAATTAAGATAGTACAGCTGAAATACTCTTTGTTATTCATTTATTGAAAAATAATTAATAAGTGGTCGTACTTTAGCAGGTTTTGAAACTTAATTTTGACAGCACTAAATGCTATTTGGGTAGGTGACTTTCAGAACTGTACCAAAAAATGTACAATAAATATTTGTACTCGTCCAGGAAAATTGGACATTCACCTGCTTCAAGTTTCAAGTTTATTTAATCACACTTATTCAATTGCTAACAATACAACAACAATAAGGAAAAAAAGAAAAAAAAAGAAGTAAGAACAGAGCTAACTATACATTGAGGTAAACATAACAAAGGAAAAAGTGTGTAGCAGCCAAAGGAATACCACAGAGCAGTTACAAGTGGGTGGAGGTTATACAGTACTTTTAGAAACTAGTTATGAAGCTCTGGCTAAATTAATCACATTGAAAAAGAAGAGTATATATGAGTTATGATAACTATTTAAATTAAATAACTAAATAAATAGATGATAAATAAATGGGCGGGCAGGTGAGTGCTAATTTCAATCCCTGCTTAGCATTTCATCCTCATACATTAGAACCACCTTTTTATGGTACAATAAACATCACTATGTAGTAATGTTCCAGTTTCTCAGCTGCTTTTCTTTTGAAAAGTCACACTTTAGGATTTAATCCACAGGCTCAAATGTCAGACCTGCAGATTGTCTGGCACAATAATATCATCACAGAAAACTGAAAATACCGCTTAATTGCTTTCACTTCCATGTTGATACTTTAGGATTTCATCCACTGACTCAAAAACTGGAAATTGAAATTTCAAAAGAGTGTAGTTATAAAATATATTTTGTTTGATCTCCGAAGGCTTACCCCACTGCTAATTTGAAAACTTCAAAAGAGCTTCCTGGCGACTTGTATTTTTCATCAAAATACCAGGCAGTTTTCTCATACAGTTCTTCCAGCTGCTTGTCTGTCTCATATCCCAAGATTTCTGCGCAGTGTCTCAGAATGCTATAAACCTGAGGAAAACACAAGGAACTTTTTAAAATGTACAAGATGAAGTTGTGTGCTTGTTGACCTTACAGCAAAATTTTTCCAGTTATACTGCATTGTCATTTGAAATAAGTACAGTGGAAAACCAAGTTTTCAACCTTTCTCGGGAAAGGGAATGAAAGATTGGGATCAGCATCAACTATATCAAATCCAAGGGAAACAAGTTTTTGTTTGAACAAGAGGCCACTAGCAGCCTTTACTCATGAACATGCGTAAGTTAGTTTTACGATATATTTTAAACATGAGAAGATGTCTGACATGGCGAAGAGTACTCCTTTCATTCAGTCATCGTTCCTGCAAACCACTTTGTTTACTGATTGTTTTGGAAATGAAGGCTGTACCACAATGAAGGGAATGATTCTTCTAAGTCTTATATATACCAAACATGAACATTGCTAATGTAAGTAGCGTTGTAGGAGACGCTGTCGTGACACTTGAGTAACGCTCTTTTACCGGAAGTGAGAGTAGCCGGAAGTCACTAAACAGGAAGTGTAGTGGCAAAGCTATAAACCGGAAGTGTACAATTTAAAATATGCGTGCATAAATTTGCATGCAAAATCGTGACACAAAAAATAAAAATAACAAGAAAAACAGAGCCGAAACCTTACCTCATGCTGCTACGCGCATGAGTAATAATTGGGAGGTTCGAAAAGGCTACATGCATACTCAAATTACACTGGCTAGCTTTTGTGCAGATGGCATTTTGTTCAAACACAAACACACACACACACACACACACACACACACACACACACACACACACACACACACACACACAAAAAGAAACAATTTTAGCATTCCTTTTTTACCAGTGCTCTGCCACACTTCTCTTTTTATCTGTTTCGATTTTCATGTTTCTTTAATCACAAGTATGAATATCCTTTACATTAGTGTCAAAGAATATAAAGTAAATATGTTTGGTACATATGAAAATGTATAACGTAATGTTTAATGTTTAAGATACATGTAAAGTAAAATACATCAAATGAATGACAATAATATTACAACTGACTTACAGTTTTTGCTTTTGTAAACTTTTCCTCACATTTCTTGATTTCTTCTGGAGAAACTCTTCTTTTGGACAAATCAATGTATCCTGTCAAAAAATTGCACAAAATTTACAAATTTGCTGAGTACCACGAGAGGACTCTCTAAATTGATGAACTTCACCAAAAAAAGAATCTTTTTTGAAGATATCTGATTGTCCTTGCCTCTAACAAGACTGACTGTCCTAGCATAGTTTGGTCTCATGGATATTTCTAATAATTGCTAGGGTAATGTATTTACTGTACTTGAATAAATGCCCAGGGCATTTATTACAAACGTGATACTGCAGAGACAGGGCTGTCATTAATAGCTGGCAACCGGCTTTTATGGACTGCAACTGTGGTGAAGATGACCAGCAATTCAAAGTTTAAAATGACTAATGGACAACAGCTATGGGAAACTATCTTGAGTTTATGGCCGCCTACTTTTCTTGTCCAGCCAGTTACCACAAAACTTAATGACAGCTCTGAAGAGGTGTCTCTTTTTCAAGAAAGGCATTAATAATAATAATAATAATAATAATAATAATACTTTATTTATATATATATATATATATATATATATATATATATATATATATATATATATATATATATATATATATAGCACCATTTCCATCACTGTCCAATGGCAGTTTACAGATTTTAATTATATCAATAATTACATGTATATTAAATTATATTAAGTTACCTAAACGGTCCTTAAATTTAACAATGCCGTTTATAACCTAAAAAATAAAGAACTTCGAATTCAATATAAATACTAATTTACTAAAATTGCTTCCAAAAAAGATGAGTCTTACGTTTTCGCTTGGGGGGGGGACTGTTTACATGTAATTTAATGTATTCATTAAAAAGGCTACTGTAACCCATGCATGTCCAATACTCTCGACTAGATTCCACTGGAAAAAGTGGAAGCAAGGGCCACTCTTTTTCCCATTAATCCTATTCACTAGCAGTAATCGGAGATTATGGAGATGCGTTCAGAGGAACTTCCAGCAGAAATGAGCCCCTGAAAAAAGCAATAGGGATGGCCATTTGGAAGACCGGACACCAAAAAATCTCAAATTTTACTGCATGTAAGGCACACGGTAACCAACACGAAATTAGGATTGCATTCTTCAAACGCGATTACTGTGACAAATGCTAAATTATTAACATAAGAGGCACAGTAACAAGTCCGAGAAATCATTGCTTATAAATGTAAATTGTACTGGCACTAAATAATGTACAGAACTCTGTCAGTTTACTTGAAGTTCAAAGAACTCAAAATAAAATGTTCCAAATAATGTATAAACCGGTTAATAAACCACACCCTGAGTTTTAAAAGCTTCAAAATTCTTACCTCTGTGTTTTGTGACCTGCTCCAAATTGTGAAATATGGCACAGTATTTGTAAGTGATACAATTTGATTAGAAAGGACGGTAAGATTTCCATATAACTCCAAACATTAATTATACGCAAATTGTGAAATATGGCACAGTATTTGTAAGTGATACAATTTGATTAGAAAGGACAGTAAGATTTCCATATAACTCCAAACATTAATTATATGCGAATTGTGAAATATGGCACAGTATTTGTAAGTGATACAATTTGATTAGAAAGGACGGTAAGATTTCCATATAACCCCAAACATTAATTATACGCGAATTGTGAAATATGGCACAGTATTTGTAAGTGATACAATTTGATTAGAAAGGACGGTAAGATTTCCATATAACCCCAAACATAAATTATACGCGAATTGTGAAATATGGCACAGTATTTGTAAGTGATACAATTTGATTAGAAAGGACGGTAAGATTACCATATAACACCAAACATTAATTATACATGTAATGCACTATCGGTTTTCTTTAGGCGTTTTATTGTTTTGGCTTTTGTTTCAGTTTTAAGAACCGTATGCATAACTAATGTATGGGTTACGCTGAAATCTTTCCAAAAGGACTCTTTTAGTTCTCAGCACATAGTAAAACATTCCCTTCTTACTGTATAAAGCTCATCAAAAAATTGCAATTTTTGCAGATAATTGCATGGTGGTGGTAACGTCTTGCATAGCCAGTATATCAGTATATGCACCGTTATATGTTGTATATAAAAGTTGCACACGAGCCAGATGGCCCACACGGCCGGAGCTTAGGAATATTGCTACTCCCCCCTGGATGGGATGCTAGTCCATCGCAGGGTTACCCCCAGCATTTTGTCGCCGGTACCCATTTATACACCTGGGTGGAGAGAGACAGTGTGGAGTAAAGTTTCTTGTCTAAGGAAATAACACAACGGCAAAGACCAGGCTCGAACCACCGACCTTCAGGTTGAAAGTCCGACGCGCTAAACACTAGACCACCGTGTCTCCACAAATATATATGTTGTATATACAACATCATTTTTGCTGGCATACTGACATCTGCTGTCAAAATTACAATTTTTGATGAGCTATAAGGTTTATATATCTTTGGTCCTATACTAAATTAAGCAAAACGAAGATCTCTAATTGTGGCGACATACTCTTTTAATTAGTGGGAATGGTTTCATTCAAACCCGAATAAGCTAACTGCTTACTTCTTACGTGGACCAGTGAATTGTTTCAATACACAGTACACATGTACCAATGCATGAAAATCAAATTACATGGCGACAGATACAAAGAAACTAATGCTCGGAAATGGTAAACAAAACAAACCTTTATCTTTGTCAACACGAATGACCACCACACATTCGTTTCTACCGACTCGGATCAGTTTGTTGATCGAACGAATTCGCCTTCTCGACAATTCACTGAGAAGAATCATTCCTTCGATGTTGTTGTATTCCAACAAATTCACGTAAGCCCCCATCTCCGCGATGCTCCGCACGTTAACCATCACAACATCGTCGATTTCTGGGTACTTGTGTTTGTAAAATCTACAGCTAAATGGCATTTTGACGACGGAATAAACTCGGAAAAGTATAAATTATTTTATAAATCCACCATGCATGTGGAAAACCTGACGCAATAGCGCGACCGCTGGCTAGAGTGAAAGCAGCAGGCTCACCCGCCTGGTTACATAGCTAATAGGAAAGGGAAAATGAAAAGTGGAAAATATAACAAAAGGCAATCCATACCGATTTACGGTCATTTCGTTCCATGGTCAGATCGTTCCAAGTCAAATCGTTCCGACCAATAGTCAGATCGTTCCACAAAATAGTCAGTTCGTTCCATAAAAAAGTCAGTTCGTTCCACATATGTTTTATCTATTTTCTAAATGTGTAAATGTTATCCGAGTACAAAGTAGCGATCGGAACATGGAACATGGAACATGGAACAATATAGTAATACATAATGGTGAGAGCGTCTTATGTTAATTTCACTATGCATAGACCGGTTCACGACGTGAGTTGCATGATGGGTAATTGGGGCAAGACGGCGGGAATTTCAAAGATTTGTATTGGAATTCAAAGCCATCTAATTCTTCCTGAATTCATATATTTGACACTTTCTCTTTGAAAAGTGTAACTTATGAATTCAAAGACACAATAAGCTGAATCTGGAGTGCATAATAGTCCAAGATCACTTTTTAGAAAACCTCAATTTTCCCATACATTTTCTGTAATTTTGATGCTGTCGAATTACAGAAAATGTATGGGAAAATTGAGGTTTTCTAAAAAGTGATCTTGGACTATTATGCACTCCAGATTCAGCTTATTGTGTCTTTGAATTCATAAGTTACACTTTTCAAAGAGAAAGTGTCAAATATATGAATTCAGGAAGAATTAGATGGCTTTGAATTCCAATACAAATCTTTGAAATTCCCGCCGTCTTGCCCCAATTACCCATCATGCAACTCACGTCGTGAACCGGTCTATTGCGACACGATGTGAGAACTATTCACACAATGGCGAGAGCTTATGTTTGTCGGTTTAAGGTGATTCCCTAGTATTGCACTGCGCATCACTACTGCGCATAATATCTTGCGTCATTTGCGCGTGCACGAGCGCGCGCACACTCCGAAGTAATAGGTTTTCCTTTGAGGATTCAGTTCTCTTAGTAAATAATCGGTTGTTTTCTTCTAAACGAGCTCGGTGACCTATCTTTTTTTTTGCAAAATTTCATTCTTTTTGTCCTCCTCTTTGTGCTGTTAAACTATTAAAAAAAAATTATGTCAGAAAAAAAAGTTATCGCGAAGAAAGCATACGTAGCCATCGCTACGTGGACACAAAATTATATCCTCGAGATCACGCACCCGACGAATATTTTAAGTTAATACCTTTTCAGGACGTGTGCCTGCGCCATAAAACAAACATCAAATTGTTCCATTTGGTCAATACATTACATCTATTTTGTTATTTCAAGAATTACTTTAAAGCTGTGCTTCCTGTCCCTGCGAAACGTAGTGTGAGCTGATGGAATAAACGTGCGCTTGATAAGTGCAGTTGCAAGGATTTAAAGGTTAACTTGAGACAATTATATTTCCTAAACGAGCTCGGTGACCTATATTTTTTATTGCAGATTTCGGACCACTATATTGTGGGAAACAATCAAGGAAAGTTTAAAGAAAATCTTATGTCAACTTTTATTTCTAGGGAATCACCTTAATCTGTTTGTCGATTTTTGACCACAACACAATTTTAGATTAAACAGCGAGAGAAACCCGTCACGGTTTACGCCGGTTCGAATTCCGGCATGATATTCGAGTTCGCTAACATGCCGAATTCGCTGGGTATGTTCTGGGTACGATCTGACCATGGAACGAAATGACCGGATACCGGCATACCGTAGAGTTCCAAAAGTAGTAGCCTGCGAGCAAGCTCTCGGGCTCGGGTTTGGGGGAGGGGGGGGGGGGGGGGGGGGGGGGGTTATGGTGAAGGGCAGGAGGGAAAGAATCCGAAATCCCGAACCCGAGTCCGAGAGCTTGCTCGCAGGCTACGAAAGTAGTGCCCCCCGATACTTTCAAAATATTATCAGGCCTAAGGGGCCGCAACTTTCGGGTAGCCGTTACTTTCGGGCACCTAAAATATGTGAGTAATTGAAAAAAAGAACGATGATAAACACAACCACGGAATAGGCATAATGTCATTTTAATAGAATGACCATTCTCATTGATTATTCGGCGTTCCTCGGCATTATTCTACTTTATAAAATGCTCAAGGAAATGCGCGCGCTATGATTGGTCAAACCGAGTTCATTATAACTCGATAAAGCACGCGCGTGACGTAAACTTCATTAAAACCGTTTTCATTTTATAAAAGAAATAAAAAAACTTGTTCCTCGTGCATTGTTGAGTTATATAAGCACTTGGGAATTTTTAATAACACTCGAGAAGTGCGAGAAGCACTCGCTTTTGGCTCGTGCTTCTCTGCACTTCTCTCGTGTTCTTAAACATTCCCGCGTGCTCATATAACTCAATAATGCACTCGGCGCGTTTTTTATTTCTTTAGTAAAACACCAAGCTATTCCATCTACAGTAGACGTTAGACCTCAGTATGGATTGGACCATTACTTTCGGGAAACCGTTTTTTTTTTTTTTTTCGGGTGGGTCGTTACTTTCGGAAATTATTAGAAAGGTCTGAAAATTAACGTTACTTTCGGGTAGCCTCCTGTACTAGTGATTCTTCTAATGCTCTTTCCTCTCCCCTTAAACGGTTATTCTCATTTTCATTTTCAAGCTGATGCAAAAACGAGAAGGAAACTGGGCTAAGGAAACTTTCGCAACGACTTCTGGGATCGTTACAGTGGACGCTTCTTTTGTCTCTGTCCCCAGTAACAGTCCCAGAAGTGGTTGCGAAAGTTCACTCGGCTCAGTTTCCTTCCCGTTTCTAAAGTGGCGAATAGCGCCGCGCGCCGCTTTTCGCTGCTCTCCACAATCTAAACGCCTGGAACAGGTTACAATCTAGCCTGAAAAGTGTATTTATTCCGACTCTTACGGAGAACAACTTTACAAATCTTACTTGTTTATTTCGTACGTAAACGACGGCAGATTAATCCCCGAAGCAGTTTCTGAGCTTCCCGATTCCTCTCCTACTGCTTTCACGCGTACGAAACTTGAAAAAACCAAAAGGAAGAAGACATAGCTGTTTTGAAAGGGTGTCAGTAAAACGCGGGGTCGGGGCCAGGGTTGAGGTGAGATTAGGTCTAGGATTAGGTATGGGATTAAATTTAATCCCATACCTAATCCTAGACCTAATCCCACCCCGACCCCGGCCCCGACCCCGCGTTTTAATGACACCCGTTTTGAAAGGCTATTTGACGAGGTCAAATCTGGTTCTTGTTCGACACTTCACACATCAAAACAAAGGAAATTTGTTCCACGTTTTGATTTTGGCGGTATATTTTCAATTTGTGCTTGCGTAAAAGAGATATCGTCCAAGACTCCTTGCTCCTTGCTCGGTAATGCATACAAGGATCAAGGAGTGCCGACGTAAACAAAGATAGGCCTATATCTCACTTTAATAACGATCACCCTCGGGCAATAGGAAGGGGGCGGTCGCTTTAAATATAAAATAAACTGAAAGTCATGGATGCTTTAATTGAGTGGGAAAATATAAATAACACCCTATTATATAAATCGTGTATCCATTTTGGGCTCGAAGACTGTTATATACCAAACGAAACATTATTTGAAGACCACTTTGACCTACGAAGTGGCTTCCATTACACTGTTTTCGCTTTCCCTCGGACGTTTTCGTTCACTCCGTAATTCCTGGTATCCATTTACCTTTTTTTCACTTCATCCGCACCGGCTGCAAATCGGCAGCCGTCGCCGACTTCACGCGGTGTAGATTGAAATCCTGTGTTCGCCAGTGTATGCTTTGCTATATAAATTCAAATACGTGTAGTGCTGTATTACTTCGAGGATCTGCTAAGAATCTTCACAAATGTTTTTCATTTAACATTTTCGCCGCAGTTTGCATTAATATTTCATTTACTGCCCAGCTTTTAATCAAATTTTAAAAGACACCACAGCGACTTTCACTTTGTTTATGTTGGTTACATTTATTCATTTTTATGAACGATCACTCAAAACTACATTTTTATTATAATTTAAACTTTTCCTTTTTCAGTATTGTCTACATGTATTTTTTAAGTAAACTAAAACCTTTATTAATTTTAGCTAACTAAATAGTATTTTCTCTTGGGGTGAAGTATTGTATGGACAACGACAAATATGTTTGAAAGCCCTTTCACAAAACTGACTAAACACAAATTCGTGTTTCTTTATTTGGTGACTTTATTTACAAGACAAACATCGAATTGCCCTTAAAAACATCCGTTAATGTTATTGCTAATGCTACCATTGCCGCTGGGTCGAACGAAGACAGCTGTTAACACCGGTTGTATTGATAATCAAACCAAATTCTCCAAAATGCATCTCAGTTACACAAGGTGCTGGTTTGAAGGGATTTGATCGGCTGGGGAGCTGTTGAAGAGGGTCTCCCATTGCAAAAGCGACAGGCGTGTATCCTAGTCTTTTTAGGGTCAAAAAGAAAAAAAATAATAACTGAATAAACAAAATAAAAATAAATGGGAATTGTAAAGAAAATGCACAGAATGGCTCTAACTAAATTTCATTGTTTCTGGATCGAATTGGAATTAAGGAAGAGTGCTTTTTGTGAAGGAAGGAAAATCGTTGTCTCCCCCCACCACCAGTGGGGTTAGTGCAATGGCTCCTGATCCAACATCCGATCCAAACATGACAGCAACTATGTCAGAGAGTGGGTACGCCTTCAACAGCGGGATAAAAACTCTCGGAGTAGGGACGAGGCCTTATTATAGCAAACTCAACCCACATATGACGCCGTCTTCACACTTGTGCCTCATCCCCCTCCATTTGTCATGTCTATTGGGAGAATTAATACGTTCACGAACAAGTCTAAATGTAGACAAGTTGTATTTACCTGTCATTTTGTCTCCAGCTGCTGAAAACCGTTGACCATTCGCTTGGGACATGACATGAAAATAATCGGCTTCAATCAAGTAAGTCAACGCGCGATTCGCAACTGAACACGATATACACATAGAAGCTCGTAACAGATAAGCTTCTGATACACATGATACAAAAAAGTTCCTTTTAGTATAAATTCGGCAAAACTTTACAAGTGGGATGTAAATTGGCAGAAAGCACTGGAAAATAATTTGTTCGTTTGAGAAAGAAACACTAGTCACAATTTAAAACGGCTGTAAAGTCAGTATACGAAAGGTAAGTTCATCCTTTTGCAACATAATTGCCAGTCTTTCTGTCTCCTTTCGAATAAACAGTTTCAGGGCGTTTCGGCGCAGCCGAGTGAGTCAGCAACAAATCGTGGTAAATAAGAGTCCACACCACGGAAAACCGGTGTAAATTTGTTTTTTACAACAATATTTAGAAAAAAAAAATACAATGAAAAATCGAAGTCTTGTTACAAACGTGACAGCAAAGAAAGAGCAAGCGTTGTCTATAACTTTCTCGCAATCTGATTGGTTTTTTTCAAGCGCGTATGATGTTAGCGTCAGCACCGTTGTCTGGACTCTCAGTTTACCACTCACGTCGACCAGTCAGATTGCGAGTTTAGCGGCAATTGTGGTAAAACTTAAGATCTCGACTTTAAACTCGAGATCTCGACTTGTTAAGAAAAATACCTTTTTGTTCTCAGAGCTCTCTAACCTTCTAATGTCAAAGTTCCAATCAAATACAAAATTAACGCTTGACGTACAGCAGGTGAACTTTAGCCACAAATTTCCATTCAACTGTCCTTTTAATCAGTGTCTTCAACGCAGTCATAAAGGAAGCCGTAGTGCTGAATGTTAGTTTCATATTAAAGAAACGTTTGAGCTGGTTTGAAGCCATAGCTACTAAAAGTTAACATTGCTACACTAAGGTAAGTCTAGTCTAAGAATTCAGATTTTAGTAGTAGACCATTTCGGTTTGAAATGTATTAAACTTTTTATTTTTGTGAGTGCGAGTTTATATAATAACCTAGTTAAACAGTCAAATTTGAACGAAAGAAAAAACAGTCATGACACATTAGATGGATTTCAAAAACAAACAGATTCTCCTGAGATCTACTTTTAAAAATCCATCAAGAACATAAACAAGCAAGTGCATCAGCCCACCCAAAGATAATGTTGCTCCGAAAACAAGAGAAAAAAAAAAGATGAAGTTCTTTGGTTTTAGATTTAAAACACTTTACTCGTTTCATTTACGTTTGGAACAAATTTTCGACCCAAAGTTCAGAAAATAGAAATAAACCGAAAAATACTAGATCATTCATGGTTTCGAAGTATTTGTTTTAACACTGATATTTGCATGCAATCCTTGACATAAGTGCGAATGTGAAGCTAGCAGCCTTTTCATCATTGGTTATGTTTATGATCATGAGAACGCTGTTTCAATGTTTGAAATAACACTTCTCAAACCATGTTTGCCCAAGAATTCAAATAATTTTTTATCCGATAGTACAGTAAGAGGAGCCTGTGAGCTATTTGCTGTGTTCGGAGAGGATATAGCGAGTACTTTTGTAAACTCGTTAGTCGCTTGTAATTTCATTACCACGAGGATGAAAGCCATCGGCCGGTTAAATACGTACATACCCAGAATTCAGACAACAAAATTTTCGACATGATGCATTTTTTTTCTTTTCGATATTATTCTGTTTTATATATCAACAGACAAAACTTAAGTGACACACTTCGGGGAGTGGATTGTTTTAAAAGTGTTGGTCGCAATAAAAGTATATACTAGTTGTGCCTTCCGGCAAGTGCCAACGAGGCAAAATCGTTTAATGTCTTTGGAATGTGTGAAAGTTTGACACACGGGTGAAATCTATACTTTAAATAAAAGTAGGAAAGGGAAGAGTGTAAAAAAACTGACGAGAGGCTTTGGACAAGAGGCCACAATTTGTATCATGTTTTTTAAATGTGGAATGTTGAGGGAGTATTACTTATGTTGGAAGTTACATCTTGTGATATTGAAGTGTTTCCGTAGGTTAACTGGTTGTTCTAGTATTGTTTGAATAAGTGTGCACATGAATTTCTCTAGTTGAGAATTAACTGTAAAACAAGAAAACGAAGGTTTGAATATCGAGCAACTGCTTCCATAAAGAACTAGACGCTTTATGAGCGTAAACTGGGCTACCCGTATGTATTTATACAAATCCAAGCCTATTCAGTTTAATATACTTACCGCTCTTGATTTAAAAAAGGCCTATATCTGAATTTCCTGGTGGTTGTTATAAGTTTGAGTTATCTTGTATCTAGCTAAATTTATCTTTGTAACTGGTTTGTGTTTCCGACACTTTAAAAAGCCGTGAATCTTTTGTTTATTTTGCCTGCTCCAGACCCGGGGTCAAAACAACTTTTGGAATTGAAAGTTTTGACATATTCCCGCCATTATCATAATAAAAAATTGAATATAACTTGTCAATTGATAATTCTGGAGGAGAAAAACAAATTTAGCCGTTTTCAATCAAATATACTTTTTCAGTTGTGGTAAGAAATTTTCGCAATTTGCATAATGTCAAAAGTAATTGAAACCTTTCATTAACACAACGTGACCATTTCATAAAACATCTCTCAATCAGACACAACGAAAATATTCAAGTTTTATTCCTCTATATCTGTAACACAGAAAAGAAAATTAAATGAAAAAGTGATCGCTTTAAGGTTATTTTCGCCCGAGACACATTCACTAGCGCAAGCGAAACTTATGATGACTGGTTTCTCAGAAATAGTACAGCATTCGGTGGAAAATCTTCAATTCTTCTCGAGTCTTTTTCAGCAACGCGATTGTTTGACAGTGAGAAATGGATCACAAGACACGTGCAGTTTACATCTTATAATGGTGGTGAATTTTTCTCAGCTGAAGTTTTTGTTGGCTGTTCTATCCCTCTTCAACCTGGCGAAATAAAAATTCATGAAAGGCAAACAATTGAGGATTGAATTTATAGTTTCGGTTTCTTTCCGCTTCAAAAGCGCAAGTGCTTTGCAAAACAGCACTGTATTTAACATTGAATGAACCCTGAAAAGCAATGTCTGCTAAGCCAAAGAACCCTGCATTTAGTTGTCAGCTTGTAACGGCGATTGACCAGATAATAAAACGTATTGAACGCAGCTAGTGATCAAGCAATAAGCTTAGCTTATATTTGTCTACCCGCGCTTTATCCAAGTTGTCAGTGGTTTTAATTACGCAACGCTGGCGTTCAAGGTGATTCTTTGTGCTATATTAAAGATGTGTTCTAGTAATCTGCTCAATTCTTTGATCTAAAATCTTTGTAAACGTGTCAATCGACGAAAGAACGCACTGGTTCGAAACTGACAAGCGAACACGGACAACACGCTGGTTCGAAACAAACACGCTGGTTTTCAATCGAGAATCGAACACGCTGGTTCTGTCCGAAATTTGTTGGTATAACCCTATTTCTTGATCAGCGGCGGCTTACAACTCAATTTACAGATACATAAGGCAACCAAAGCCCTTTTAAAAAGGAAAAGTAAGATTACTCACCTCTAAAAGAGCCTCAAATCTCGGGAAAACCTCGTTCAAACAACACCGTGACGTCACGTGACGTCATGGTTTACTTACACCCAAATATGGTCAAAAAAGGGTCCCTTACGCTGAGATGAGATTTTTCGCCTGTACTCACGCACGGCTCTATGATTTGCCAACTCGACGGCCGACCCTCTTGCGTCGGCCGCCTCGTTGGCAATAATTTCTTTTTTGGATGAATTTCAAGGAAAGTTCCACTCAGTAGACAAACAGCTCCTTTCTTCGATTTCGGGCTGTTTTTAGAAGCAGGGTTGTCAGATTGCTCCTTAAACATGTTATATGCAATATATGAAACGTTCTGAATTTAGAATCAGTCATTTTCGCCTCAGTAGTAGTAGAACATTGAAAAGCTAAAGTTTCGTTTGCGTATAATCAATCAACATATTCTTCAACTTTATTCTCGTGCTTTGAAGTTTTATTCAAACAAATAATTGCTACAAAGCCGATGAAGTTTATCTAGGAAAAAGGAAAAGTTTAACTTAAAATAGAATACTGTTTTCAGTATATATCAATGATAGGTTTTGACTTGTATATCGTACTATATGTTCCTGGAACAACAGGAAAAAGGAAAAGTTTACCTTAAAATAGAATAAGTAACATAAACGAAAACAACTTATTATGTATTATTAGACACCTGCACCTTTGAAACACTGAATAACCAAAAAACTTACATTTTTAATATGAGAACGCTGTATAATTACAGTCAAACCTCTATTAAGCGGTCAGCCTCGGGGAATAGCCTATATAGATAACTTTATTACACCTTATATCCCTACAGATACATTGGTAAAACAATACTAGATAGTATAAGTAAAGTACAAAATACAATGTCATTACAACAACAATTACACATCTATTAATTATTTTGCTAATTCCAAAACATACGGATGAAAATATTTTGAAGATATATTAATAACGGA
The DNA here is from genome assembly GCA_022457155.1 of Cladopsammia gracilis. NCBI lineage: Eukaryota > Metazoa > Cnidaria > Anthozoa > Scleractinia > Dendrophylliidae > Cladopsammia > Cladopsammia gracilis. The sequence continues at coordinate 3,906,794 of JAJGOT010000006.1, forward strand.
AACATCCTTCATTGAAAACAAATACAGAAATAAAGACCCCTTATCAAATACGCGAAAAACATCATCGACGCAATATAACTTTTGAAGAAAGTCCTTTCTCAAGTTGACAAATTCATGGTTATTGCATTCAGTTATGTAATGTAACTCATCGCCAATCCTGTTACATGTATCATTGCAAATAGTATAGATTCTAGAATCATAAGGTATCTTTTTGTACCGCCCAGTTTCAACTGGCAACCTATGTGCCGAGATTCGCAATCGGGTAACAGCTTGTCGATGTTCTACATTAGAAATACTACTTAAATACTTCTCAAAGCACACATTAGATTTAACAAGTCCGAATGTCCGTAATTTACCCCGCTGTACTTCACGAGAGTCAGAATGCCCTCCAAAGACTTCATTTTCCCAAAAACTAGAGTACAGATCATATAACTTTGTTTTTATTACTTTTATAAACTGTCCTAACTGTTTTGATGGAACACGGAGATTTGAAACATCGTCAAGACCACACAACTTTAAGATATAATTCGCAAATATAACACTTTGATTATTTGAATTAATACATATGCGTGAGGTCTTGCCAACAATAGTTTCACTAAGAAAGGGGTCATTCAAACGTACCCAATATTTCACAATAAGAGTAGATACCTGTAAAATTAAAGGCACCCTACCTAACTCGGCATAAACAGCTAGATTTGATGTTTTAGCGTGAACACCTAAAATACGTTTGCAAAATTTCAAATGGAGCTTTTCTGCGAGGATTATTGTTGAAAAAAGTTTCTTCTTAAAGATATCAAAGCCAGAAAGCTTACCAAGAGCATATACACACCCATATAACAAAATCGGAATTACCATTGAGGAAAACAGTTTCAAAAGAACTTTTACTGACACATTGTATATAGAGGAAAAGCAATATATGAATTGTCAGAAAAGTCACATAATACACTCTATTACGCCCCCATCTCTATTAAGCCCCCTCTCTAATAAGCCGCCCCTCGCGAGCTTCGAGGTTTTTAATAAGCCGCCCTTTCTATTTAATATTTAGTAAGCCCCGCTCTCCACAGCCACTTAGGTTGGGTAAGAATCACCTAAATATATTTTTGATCTCAATATTTCCAATTTTATATGGGACAGTTTCAATACTTTCTTATCAAGTTCTGTTTTCAGTATATCAATGATAGGTTTTGATTTGTATATCGTACTTTATGTTCCCGGAACAACAAGTCCATCTTTAAAAACATCCCCCTCTAGCAGGCCTGAAAGTAAATAAGGAAATAGAAGGGCTGGTGACTGCATTTTAAAGAATATGTTTGATCCAAGTCTTCTTTCAGCTTAGTCTAATACTCCCAATTAGCTTTAGCCAGTTTGCATATTACATGTATCAATCAACATATTCAACATTATTCTCGTGCGTACAAGTTACCCAATATTATAACAGGCAAAATTGAAACAAATAATTTCTACAAAGACGATGATGTTGAAGACTATCATATGCATTTTTAATCATTATAGGGAGTCTAAAATGCGCCAAAACAGTTATTTCAGGTCTTAGTTAATTATTAACAGTCATTTAACTGACAACTGACAAAGGAGACAAAATTTAACTGACAACTGACAAATGGTCTAAATTTTAACGAAAGTTCACTCGGCTCAGTTTCCTTCCCGTTTCTAAAGTGGCGAATAGCGCCGCGCGCTGCTTTTCGCTGCTCTCCACAATCTAAACGCCTGGAACAGGTTACAATCTCGCCTGAAAAGTGTATTTATTCCTACTCTTACGGAGAATAACTTTACAAATCTTACTTGTTTATCTTGTACGTAAACGACGGCAGATTAATCCCCGAAGCGCTTTCTGAGCTTCCCGATTCCTCTCCTACTGCTTTCACGCGTACGAAACTTGAAAAACCCAAAAGGAAGAAGACATAGCTGTTTTGAAAGGGTGTCAGTAAAACGCGGGGTCGGGGCCGGGGTCGGGGTGAGATTAGGTCTAGGATTAGGTATGGGATTAAATATAATCCTATACCTTATCCTAACCCTATGCGTAATCCCATACCTAATCCTAGACCTAATCCCACCCCGACCCCGGCCCCGATCCCGCGTTTTACTGACACCCGTTTTGAAAGGCTATTTGACGAGGTCAAATCTGGTTTTTGTTCGACACTTCACACATCAAAACAAAGGAAATTTGTTCCACTTTTTGATTTTGGCGATATTTTTCAATTTGTGCTTGCGTAAAAGAGATATCGTCCAAGACGCCTTCAGCTCGATAATGCATACAAAGATCAAGGCGGATTGCCGACGTAAACAAAGATAGGCCTATATCTCACTTTTTAAAATAACGATCACCCTCGGGCAATAGGAAGGGAGCGGTCGCTTTAAATATAAAATAAACTGAAAGTCGTGGATGCTTTAATTGAGTGGGAAAATATAAGTAACACCCTATTATATAAATCGTGTATCCATTTTGGGCTCGAAGACTGTTATATACCAAACGAAACATTATTTGAAGGCCACTTTGACCTACGAAGTGGCTTCCATTACACTGTTTTCGCTTTCCCTCGGACTTTTTCGTTCACTCCGTAATTCCTGGCATCCATTTACCATTGTTTACCTTTTTCTCACTTCATCCGCACCCCCGACTGCAAATCGACAGCCGTCGCCGACCGTGACGGTCACGCGGTGTAGTTCGCCAGAGTATGCTTTGCTATATAAATTCAAATAGTGCTGTATTACTTTGAGGATCTGCTAAGAATCTTTACAAATGTTTTTCATTTAATATTTTCGCCGCAGTTTGCATTAATATTTCATTTACTGCCCACCTTTTAATCAAACTTTAAAAGACACCACAGCGACTTTGTTTATTTTGGTTACATTGTCATTTTTATGAACGATCACTCAAAACTACATTTTTATTAATAATTTAAACTTTTCCTTTTTTCAGTATTGTCTACATATACTTTTTAAGTAAACTAAAACCTTTTTTAGTTTTAGCTAACTAAATAGTATTTTCTCTGGGGATGAAGTATTGTTTGGACAACAACAATTATTTTTGAAAGCCCTTTCACCAAACTCATTGTGATCACTCATAGTGATTTTTTTATTACAAGACAAACATCGAATTGCACATGCTGTCATTTCTGGGTCGAACGAAGACAGCTGTTAATACCAGTTGTATAGATAATCAAAACAAATTCTCCAAAATGGATCTCGGTTACACGACTTACACAAGGTGCTGGTTTGACTAAGGGGTTTGATCGACTGGGGAGCTGTTGAAGAGGGCTTCCATTGCAAAAGCGAAGGGTGCATGCCCTAGTCTTTTTAGGGTCAAAAATCTAAAAAAAGTAACAAACAAAATAAATGGGAATTGCAAAGAAAATGCACAGAATGGCTCTAACTCAATTTCATTGTTTCTGGATCGAATTGGAATTAATGAAGAGTGCTTTTTTTGTGAAGCGGTGTCTCCAACCAAACCCCCCCCACCCCCACCCCCCCCAGTGGTGTTAATGCAATGGCTTCTGACCTAACATCCAATCCAAACATGACAGAGGCACTGCAACTATTCAGAGAGCGGGTATGCCTTCGACATCGGGGCAAAAAATCTCAGAGTATAGGGACGAGGAATTATTACAACAAATTCGACCCACATACGACGCCGTCTTCGGGACACAGCATGTCCACTTGTGTCCATTTATCATGTCCTGATCATGTCTATTGGGAGAATTAATAAGTTCACGAACAAGACATTTTTTCTCCAGCTGCTAAAAACCGTTGACCAATCGCTTGGGACATGACAAAATAATAGACTTCAATCAAGCAAGTCAACGCGCGATTCGCAACTGAACATGATATAAATTTTTTATGATACAAAAAAGTTCCCTTTGGTATAAATACGGCCAAACTTTACAAGTGGGATGTAATTTGGCAGAAAGCACTGGCAAAAAATTTGTTCGCTTGAGACAGAAACACTAGTCACAATTTAAAACGGCTGTAAAGTGAGTTTATGAAAGGTAAGTTCATCCTTTTGCAACATAATTGCAAGTCTTTCTGTCTCTTTTCGAATAAACAGTTTCAGGGCGTCAGAACTTTTCCTGTTTCTTGTTTAATCACACCTTAACTGAAGAGCGCGCTGAAAAATATTTTGATGAAAAGCAAGGCTGATTCACAGATAAATTATCTGTAAGACTCTGAAGAAGAAAGGCTGTCTTTTCGAAATATTGTATTTATAATTAAACCCGTACTTAATGCAGTTTGGGCTTATAGACAGTTACTCGATTTTTGAAAAAATCACGAGTGGAAATAAATCACAAATTGAACTCGAAACCGCATGATTACTAACTGACCTTTTTCTGTTTTATTTTTAAACTGGTCCAGCTATTTCTATTTTTTCTCTTCTGCCATTAGAATGAAAATGACCACTGAATCAAATTCGCATGCAAAGAATTTCAGCGATACCTCAGAAGCTGAAGGAGACCCTCTTGGGCGAACCCCACTGCAAGTTGGAATCGAAGTGACTATCGCAGTTTTGATATGCCTCGCCTGTATCATTGGAAATGTGCTAGTTGTGGTTGTCATTCACAGAACACCTAACCTCAACACAATCACAAACATGCTGGTCGAAAACCTCGCATGGACCGACATCTCCATGGCAACGCTGCACCTGCCATTTTGGATTATGAGCATGCGCAGTGGGCGCTGGCTATTAGGTCACGTGGCTTGTAAGATTGTCGGGTTCTCTGAGCTGGTGTTTGGCGTAGCCTCGCTTCAAACAATGGCGGGAATTGCGATAAACCGCTATTTCAGCATCGTCAAAAGAAACTTGTACGTGAAATATTTTTCGGATCGTAAAACAACCTATATGATAATTATTGCTTCGTGGATGATCCCTGTTCTTATGTGTAGTCCGCCTCTTTATGGCTGGGGTACTATTGAGTTCAGCGACAAATTCACTGATTGCACAATGGGATGGAGTACTCGAGATATTTCCTACATCGCTTTTCTACTTATAGGGGCGATTGTAATAACTATGATCGTTATTATTTGCTGTTATTTCGCGATTTTTAGGTTCGTTAGGCGAAGCTCGCGTCAGATTAAAAATCACATTCAAATGGAAAGTCGACGACAAGAGGACAGCAACGCAGTAGCAACAAAGAAAGAAAAGAAAATAATCAAAGTTTTCGTTGCGGTAGTGTTTGTTTACGTTTTGTGCTGGACACCGGTTTGTGTTGTCGGCATTTGTGAAATAATCGACTATACAGCACCACGTTTGGTTTACATTGTCGTGTATTACATGATGTTTTCAAGTAGCTTTTGTAATCCTATAATCTATGGATTGTTTAACCCGCAGTTTAGGAACGCGTTTAAGAAAACATCATCATACGTCACTGATGTGTCTGGGCAGGCCGACTGCAGTAATATTACAGACAGATCGTTACCTGGCGGTGAAGAACTGCCCTTGCAAAGGAGGATTGTATCTACCGAAGCAGCGAATGCAAGAGACAAGCAAACTCTTTCGTAAGGAGACTTTTTAAGCTTCTCATGATTATGTAACACTCCCCTAATTGTAACGAATAATTTTGGGTCTTTCTGCATTTACCGGTATCCATGGTCTTCATTTGTTTTTGAGGTCTTGTATTTTTGGTCTTGTTTTGCATTTGTATTATTGTCGTTCTTTGTTCCTTTTGTTTAACGTAATATGTGCTCCGGTACATGCAGAAGGAACCATAATTTTAAGGTGCATTCTGTGTGATGTTGATTCAGTTTTAATTGATACAATTATATATGACATGTATATACTGAATTCTACGCGAATTTTGATTGGTCATTACGTCTGATCTTTTGCGGCTCGTTGGCCACTTTTTTCTTCTTACCACATTTTGACGTCATGTGTGATCTATAAGGGTTGGTTTCCACTAGCGAGGTAATCGGAAGCGGAGTCGGAAGCGTAAGGAGCCTTAGGTTCTAGTGGAAATAAAAAACGGAGTCGCAATCGCAATCGGAAGCGCGACGGAATCGGAATCGGAAGGATCAGAAGGTTTCCTTTTTCTTCCGATTCCGCTTCCGTCGCTTCCGTCGTTTTGATTTCCATTAGATCGTAAGGTTCTTGCGATTCCGATTCCGCTTACGTCGCTTACGTCGCTAGTGGGAACCAAGCTTAAATGAACAGACGCACTGCACTAAATGGAATATATTTAGTTGTTAAATGTTAATGCACATTATGTTCAAGGAAATGCGCGCTGTGATTACTTAAACCGAGTTCATTAAAACTCGATTATAACTAGGGTTCGTATTAGAATTAGTTTTAACTAGAGTTTTATTTAGAGTAAGGACTTCAATTTTTATAAAATTTTAATGTTTATCTTAGTTTTTTAATTAGTGTCACCAATTAGTGTGAGAAACGCTAGAACGATTGACACTTGAATAAAGTTTACTACTGCTACTACTACTACTACTACTACTACTACTACTACTACTACTACTACTACTACTACTACTACTACTACTACTACTACTACTACTTCTACTACTTCTACTACTACTACTACTTCTACTACTACTACTACTACTACTACTACTACTACTACTACTACTACTACTACTACTACTACTACTACTACTACTACTACGATAAAGCACGTTAGTGTTCATTATAACCGTTTTTATGTTTTATAAATGAAATAATAAGTAAAAAGTTATATAAGAACTTGGGCGGCACGGTAGTGTAGTGGTTAGCGCGTCGGACTTTCAGCCTGAAGGTCGGTGGCTCGAAGCCTGGTCTCTGCAGTCGTGTTGTTTCCTTAGACAAGAAACTTTACTCCACATTGTCTCTCTCCACCCAGGTGTATAAATGGGTACCGGCGACAAAATGCTGGGGGTAACCCTGCCTTCTGGCTCGGGTGCGCGACTTTATATAAGAACTTGGCAATTTTTAAGAACACTCGAGAAGTGCGAGAAGCACAAGCCGCGTGCTTATATAACTCAACAATGCACTCGGCGCGTTTTTTATTTCTTTAATAATTTTTACTAGCTGCAATCTTATCGGATTTTCGAGATTGTTTATAATCATATGTGATGTTTAACAATTTTTATTTACTTTTACTTTTTATTGTACATATTTATGATACGCTTTTTATTTTGTAGTAGTCATAAACTATACAGGGCCCCTATTGATAACAGCCTAGCTAGTGCTGAAAGGGTCATCCTGATTAAATAAAGATGGCTTGACTTGAGATTCGAAAATGAAGAAAGGCAACGCTAGAGCGCGCGAAGGTAAACGGAATTCAAACGGAAAGCGAATAAAACGGAACTGAAGGACTCGGAGAGTGCTCTTAATAAACACCAGTTTTCAGTGTTTTTCTACCTCACTCGATCATGCTTAGCACCTGTTGATTGATGAATCGACTGATATATCATTCTAGCCTCGATGATTACTGATCAGGCGATATGAACAAAAAAAAAATCAAATTAAATCAAAACATCTTCACTTAATTTGGCTAAAAGAGTCCTGACACAAATAGTGTGTTTAAAACATTAAAACAAAGGTATAGCTGCCAACTTTTTCCGAGTGATAGGCGTGAGAATATTTTCGTAGGAGTGCCAGGATTTCCGAAGACGACCCGACCAAATGCGAAGAGAACCCGATCTATTCCGAAGATGTCCGAAGTTTTCCGAAGATGTTCCGAAGAATTCGGAAATTTCCATGGACCTCACACCTCTGGAATTGTAATGTTCAGTACGATAAAAACGGGTGTTTCTTGATGTTGCGGAAGCCATTGTTGGTTAGCTTTTGTGTTGTGGTGTGGGTATTGTTCAGTGTCTTTTGAATCTTTTGTTTTACGTCATTTGGTGATCACACCATCCGCAACACCAAGAAACTACCATAAAAACCTACAAAAAAGTGCCATGTTGTCATGAACGTAACTATATTTTTAATTGGATCATACAATAAGTTAAGGCTGATAGCTCAAATCTGTAAGTCAGCGTGAGAAATTGCTCCATAGGCGTGAGTAGGCGTGAGATCGGGGTTTTGGACGACTCGCAGGCGTGAGACTCACGCCTAAGGCGTGAGACTTGGCAGGTCTACAAAGGTTCTTTTAAAACTAAAATTATTATTGTAATAATAATCATAGTAATAATAGTAATAATAATAGTAACTTTATTGAATCGCCTTTGAAAACTTAAATACAATGCCAGTAGTACCATGAATAAAAGACTATAAAAACTGAAAATGAACTGTAAAAATGTGAATATTTAGATGTCGCAGCTCTTAGAAGGTCTCACACCATTGGCTTGCCACCTTAGACCTAACAATAGGACAAACAACACAACAATGGACCCTAACCCTAAAAACAATAGCAGCTGTGTTTTACAAGGCCAATGAAAATAGAGGCTTCTAAGAGCTGCGACCCTACCGAATATTTATAAGCTGTTTTACTTTTTATAATACTGACTAAGTATTGACAAGTATTGCTGCTCTTGGAATTCAGAATTCATTTGCCTATTTAAATAAGACCTAGGAGCGGTACTGAACATTAAATACTTTTTTCTTTGCAAATTCAAACATCAAGCTAGATACTCGTAGCAAATTGTGTACAAATTTAAAAGCCGTATGCATGTAATGAGCTGTCAAGTCTTAACGGGAGCTTCAAATTAAAATTTCTTTTTGAGAAAAGGAATTAGTTTTCGATTGACTCGGTGAAAGTTAATAATAACGTGGTTATTGCGTTTGGTAACTTTGGTTTTAAATTCTGGCAAGTACGCTGTTTAGAACGTTTACCCGCCATTGGCACCTCTTAACATGTTTTTCCCCCGTGCTTTGCACCGGTTACATGTTTTCTCGCGCTTGGCATGCGCATATGGTTTGCATGTTTTCCCGCGCTTGACACAGGACACATCGTTTTCCGCGATTGGCATCCGTTGCACGTTTTTGCTTCAAGTTCTAATCGATTAACGTCGTTTAATTCCGTTCGTTGTGACTGGCCAGGGTATTTGCTTCATATTTCAATTTATGACAATCATTAGAGAAAACGCTCTGATTTTCTTCTCGATGGAACACAAGACATACAATTTTACATTTACAAAATATTGAAATTATATTCATATTCAATTATATTTGTTTTTAAGCATTATACATAACAATTTTCTTAATTTTAGCTTTCGCCGCTTCATATTCTTCATTCTTGAAGTGTCGCTGAAGGAAAGGATCAACAAAGGAATAAAAATTATCCACAGCTCTGAGAACTGTCAGCAGTGTTCTCATGTAGGTGTCTGGCGTGGCTCCCTCAACAGCAATCTTTCTTATCGCACGAGACAGCTCTTTCTTGGGTTCTGGGAAATAAGGTAAAAAATCCTTGAAGTTAATCCTTGAGCCAAGTCCTTTTCCACTTAGTAAAAGTCAGTCAAATTATGGTATACTGTCGACGGAGGTGAAGGGGGGGGAGGGGGGGAGGGGGGGGGTTCAATTCCTTCCCGTCTCGACTCCTGTTCCCATTTACTCCCGGTTTCCTCCAATTTCTTGGCAGTTAATTCTCAACATCAGTTACACATTATTGCGGAAGGTTTCTCTATTTCTCCTATTCCTAGCCTCCTTACTAACGGCTGTACGGCTTACAGGCCCCTTATCAGGCGCCAAGTGTCGCAGAGCATGCGTACAAACTGATTCGTTATCCTGTTCTGTCTTGGATCATCCGTGGCATCGATCCAACCTCTTTTGAGCTTTCCCGGGTTCCCACCCACTTTGTCCTTCCACTGTATTGATACCCGAGGTTTTTGGATTTTATTATAGGGTATTTGGTACATTAAAGCAGGTAGGCGATAAACGCTAAAAAATTACCCTAATTTAGTATAGGGTATTTGCCGTGGTACATTAAAGCTGGTAGGCGATAAACCCTTGATTCGCTCTGTCGAAAGACTAGCGCTCGAAACTGTTTTTGAATATCCTTAAGGTGGCCAATTTATCTTATGAACTAATTGATAAAACTAAATTTTATATAATGGGTACCGAATAAACTGCCATGTTTTACCTGGATTTTTAGTTGGATAATCTGTGCACATTCCGGCAAGTTTACGTTCCTTTAACAGAATTCCTTGTTGCACTAAGCTGTCAAGACACACGGAAGCCACATTGTTATCGAAATCCCAGGTCGTGATGCAATCTCGGATCCAGTCCACCAGCTTTCGCGAGTATCCTTCCTTCGACTTTGCTGCGATTTTAGTGAACAATGCTCTATCTAGGAATGTTCCGGTCGGTGATGCGTCAATGACCTATGAATCAGATTTTAAACAATCGTAACTGATCATTTAGTGCGAATTTATCTCAACAATCTGTGGGGCTTGCATGCATTTTCCAGGGACTTTAGGGTAAGGTAAGTCTTCACAAGTCTAATAGCTCACAACTGCCGGAGCTTAACCCGGTTTCTGTGACATAAAGCGACTGAGAGTATTACTTGTACTCCCCCCTGGATGGGATGCTACAACCAAAGGCAAAAGTGTTGGGAAGTTTTTTTTGTTTTCCTCATCCCTCCCCCTCATCACCCCTCTTTCAAAGTTGCTGTTAACGCAAATACTTAACTAACATTGTTATATAGCTGGAGTTTTTCTCAATACAACGCGCGCGTTGATTGGTTGATTCATCGTCACATGACATCTAACAAACAAACTGTTTCCCGCCAATTGTGCTAAGCGGGCAACATTTGCGAAAGCGGGCAACAATTTTGACGTCAGAGGGTGACATTGCACTGTTGCCCGCTAGCGCACGTGATCAGACCGTGACAAAAGGTGACATGATTATGATGGATCGAGTGCTCGGCGCGTTTTTCAAACTTTCTTGTGTTGTGTTTTTTTTGTGTTGCTATATAACAAATCACTTAATGACTGATCCCTCGGGAAACAGTGAATTTTGTTTCCCTCGAATCTCGATGTTTCCCTCGACTTCGTCTCGGGAAACATCGAGATTATCAGGAAACAAAATTCACCGTTTCCCTCGGGACCAGTCATTAAGTGTTTACTGTATTTTGTATAGACATCTTCAACATTGGATTCGGGGAAGAGGGGCCGGGGGCTACAAAAAGCATTACGCGCGCCTTTAATTGAGCTGAAACCAAAAGGTAGCGTCATTTTTTAGCGTTTTACAAACCTTCCCAACTAATTTTGTCTTTGGTTGTGGTCCATCACAGGGTTACCCCCAGCATTATGTTGCCGGTACCCATTTATACACCTGGGTGGAGAGAGACAGCGTGAAGCAAAGTTTCTTGTCTAAGGTAACAACACGACGGCAGAGATCAGGCACGAACCACCGACCTTCGGGTTGAAAGTCCGAGGCGCTAACCACTAGACCACCGCACCTCCGCTTTCAGGGACTTTACTAACATAAATTCACACTTACCTCTACCCAAATGTCAGTGTAATTCACAAACAAAAACTTTTTATTTTCAAACTCGATCTTTATTTTTCCCATGGAGATCAGATCCAGCAGAACTGCGCACACAGCTCCACCTATTTTCTTTTTTGATCCCTGGCGACCATCAACATCTCCTGTTGTACTGTTCTGCCACAAGAGGCAGTACGCTTCTGACAGCTGAATAGAAAAAAATGGGCGTCAGCAAGGTTATATCAAAATTCATAGAATGAGCTAATTTTTATTTTATCGGCAGAAATGGATAATACAATTCGCTGCGCTCACTCGTGAAATGTCGAGATGAACACTCCAAGATAAATTGTGCAGAAAAGGTGATCAACGAAACTTACAGCAATTTCACTAAAACTAGGCCAAACAAGGGTTTTTATGATCCCAATCAGCCCGAAAATCAGAGAGTCTTTTTTTCTCTCGCCCACGCTCCCTTTCCCATCTTCCCTCTCTTCTCTGTGATTTTCGGGCTGATTGGGGTCATAAAAACCCTTGTTTGGGCTAGTTGTAGTGAAATTGCTGTAATTTTCGTTGACCACCTTTTCAAAAATTCAGAACGAAAGAAAGAAAGAAAGAACGGTTTTCGAGGAGTGCTCGACACTAATTGCGAACCTTTAAGCAATTTTCCGAAGATTTCCGAAGATAACGAAAATTTTCCGAATACTGTCGGAATACTTACGATACCCGAGAAGAAGACTTTACTCATCAAATTTGACGAGGAACTGTAAATGTGTTAGAAAGCGTGCAATTATTATTGATTTTTTTTGTTTTCCATACATTTGTCAATAAAACGGACGGTAACATTCACAGACAATGTATATGGTTGATTCTGGCTCCAGTAACACGAGACATTCAATGTGAAATTGCTTATTTAGGATGAGTCAGTATTCAGTCATCTGATGAATTTATCCTAATAAAATATTCTGTCTTTTCTCCTGATCCTTTAAAATAGTTCAGAAAATTGTGCCACGCCTGTTCCGAAAAACCACTTAAAACCACCCTTTATGTATATTTGGCCAAAAAAAGTGTGGAAACGTGTTCCCCCTATATGTGCAGTGGCACTGGAACTCAGGGAAAAGGTACAAAAACGGATGACATTACTTGATACTTTGTATAACATTTCATTTCCCAACGTATTTAAAATAAAAACTTAAACGAAAAAAGGCAACGTTCGAGAAGACTGACCGACGATCCCGCCAAGCACTTAATTAAAGTGCCTATCACCCCTAGAGAGATATTTTCAGAATCGACTGTATGTACATTAAGTAGTTGAATGGTGAAATATTTCTTGTTTTGAACGTCGTGTTATAGAGTTAAAGAGATTTGAATTTTCAAAATGCTAATTAGATGACGTCAACCCGGGAATCATTTATTATACAACTACTTGTTTTCACCTCCAAGTAATATTTTTTACGAATCAATTGACTATCCACAGTTTATTTTTAGTATTTATCAAATTAATTATCCTCAAGCTTTAAACTGGCGTAGAAATAATGGCAAATTTCCGGGTTGACGTCATCTAATTAGCATTTTGTAAATTCAAATCTCTATAACTCAAAAACGCGACGTTCAAAACAAGAAATATTTTACCATTCAACTATTCAATGTACATAGAGTTGATTCTGAAAATTACTTTCTAGGGGTGATAGGCACTTTAAATAGTCCCGAGATATCCTATGACGACACGCAAACCTCTATATCACGACAAGTTCGTTCCTCCGTCACTCAGATGTCACAAATTACATATTTCGTGACAGGCGATCAAGAAATCAAGATTGGCATTCTGATCGAATTTTGATTTATTTCTTTTAGCCGTTACTGTCTGTCTCTTTTATATATAGTACATATTTTTTTGCGTTCATCACGTTTGGCATCTTTTTTTATTATTTCAAGTAATAAATAATAATGAAAACATAGTACTTGAGACGGGACACTGTCAATTCTGTCTCTATTATTAATATTTAAATGAAAAGCGAAATTTGCGGGTCTTGTCGTCTTCTCGTTCGTTAGGAGGGACTTTTTGACATAAAACCCTTATACCTTGAGTGATCTTTGCTGGATAGTCTTCCTGTCGAAGAGAGGAGAAGCAAGAATTCCACAAATTGTGTATTTCATTGTATCTACAACTTCTTGTTCATCACCAGAATCGTTGACAGCCACAACTGCCCCGGCAGTAGCACCACAGTAAGCCATGGTTTTGTGTAGTTTGCTTCGATGTTGGAAATTACTAAACACGATTTCGATCGCAGTCGTCTTTTATGCTATCCTTTGCAACACAATTACCTCATAAGCTATTTCTGAAAAACATATCGACAGCTAAAGATGTAGGGTTAGAATTTCACTTTTGCGAAATATTGAGTCACGGAATCACGCGATGGTAACATTTTCTCGGTTTATTTCATTTGTGATTTGTCATTTACCAGAGATAATTAGCAACGTTTCGTCACTTGCCTTCTGACAAGTGTTATCAGTCCTTACCTGATAGAACTTCAGCAACTTTTGCAATGCAATCAAAATGATCAAGATATCTGCTTGTAGGGTCTTGTAGGTTGCTAAAATTATTGATTACGTGACGTCACGTGCAAACGATCACGGGACACTTGCGACAGCGGAGGTGGAGAGGAAGGGGAAGGAAGGAGAGAACTGAATCGACAACGATTGTCCTTGTCCTTACATCACAACGACCTTCAACACCATTCCTTTTATTCGACCGGTCTTATTCTACTGGCGACCGCTGGCGAAACTCGTTCTGTTGAATCGCTGTCTCTAAATATGTCGGGGAAACAAAACGACGTCTTAAGCAGATTTAACGAACCCATGTTGTATTCACGTCAGGACATGTTTACAGTAAACAATTTCATATCAGTTTGGAAAGATGTGATATAAGATTTGTCAACTAACCGTCTTTGTTCGTTCGTCGTTTTGTAAATTTATCTTTCTCTATTTGATTACGAAATTTAATACGAAATTCTTTTTACTGCGAAATCTCCTCATTGAATATATATCACGTTTTAGTAACATCATGTACCTAAAGAAGGCTGGTCTGGCCAGCTGAAAAATTTTTCGAAGCAAAATATATGCTGTTTTTAGCTCAAGGATCCAGCGTCCAAGCAGCCGAGGAGTTTTGTATACGGTTTCTTGCCATATATCCAGTTCAATTAATTGGCTACTATTTTCGGAGAAGGTGCTTGGGTAACGAGGGGGTGGAATCAGGCTTTTCTTTCCTTGCGATCTACCTCGTTTCTCTCCTCCCACTCCTCCCCACTTTTGGTTGGGACACTTGCAACAAATTCACGAGATATGTCAGCTCGCTATGACTTAGCATTTTTATTGCGAAACTCTGTTTACGTGATATGCCAGTTACTTACGTCATACTGAAATAAGGACTGTATTCCCTGTCAGAGCGATCTTCGAATCAGGCGACCATTTCGATCCGTTAATTGCATTGAGAATAATAGAATAATAACACTGCAAATCAATGTGCATTTTTTCCCGTAAAAGTTGTAACGCGAAACGTCGTCAATCACGAGGGCATCTCGCGCGTTCGCGAGTGTTTCCTCGAGAGCTTGCCAGACGGGATTTAGCACATGCTCTGAGGTCGTATTTTTTAGACTAGTGGCACTTAGAGTGGCACTAAACTCACTCACTCATTTACTAACTAACTAACTAACTAACTAACGACTGGAACTGTTTTGTTGTCAGTACCTCGTTATCCAGCGGCGTTTAACCGACAGGCATATACATCCTGCCGGAAAAGAATCAATGCAAAAATCTAGCACACACTCAACACATAATACAAATCTAATCCTAACAGTCGGCAGTCACTAAACTTTCTTATCTGTCCGTAAAAAAATCAACTATTCTTGAAATATTGTGCATTTCTCAGTTGTCGTAAACTTTTCAATCATTCTCTAGCGCGGAAGACTGAAATTACTGCTCTACTTCCTTTTCATCATCCTCGAGGCTTCACTTCGCCTTCCTTAGTAGGTATTGCTCCGAAAAAGCGTGCTTGTAACCCCAGGAGGGGGAGGGGGGACTCCGATATGAAAACGACGGGGGGTTCGTAATACCTTTCAGGGGTCAAAATTTGTAGATGACGTAGATTGGTATCGCTTAGGGTGCTGAAATCTAAAATGACCACGGTTAGAATAATCGCGGTATGACAGACTACGCCTTGTATTTTTGAAAATTGGTACCTCTTAGGGGTAAAAATTCATTTGGGTCCCATCCATCAAACGAGATTCTGGTACCTTTTAGGGTGTTTATCGAAAATTTCCGATGAGCAGCCCCGTCATTTTATGGAAACCCCCCCCCCCCCCCGGCACTTGCAACATCTAGAACATCCTGTATTATCAATAACAGGATAATCAGAATGCTGCAAGCCCACTGTTAACGTAACCCTGATTATTGTAAGCTTAGCGTTATAAAAAACAATCTTTAGCAGTAAAGATTTGGGCAAATATATTCAAATGTTTTTTTTTTATTTCACTTCTGTCTCAACAATCTCTTCTCCTTGCCGTAAGGACAGGTTGCCCTTTTGACCTGTTATTTTAGCAGTATGCACTGGTCGTGTTTACTGCTGTAGTTGTATACTAATGTTGTTTTTCGCTGATTGTGTTATGAAAAAAGTTGACGAAAGAACAAACAAAGAGTTGTTTTCTTTTACCTATTAAATTCACAGGCCTTCGTCAATCTATTTTGGTCACGTGGTCCAGTCGTTGCCTAGTACCTAGGCCCCATTATTTTCGCCGCTGTCAATGCGTTTCGGGTCACGAGGTGCGAGCGAAGCAGCACAGGAACCAGACAAATCCAACCGGTCTTCAGCTTGGATGTAAACTGACTTGGGAACTATAAAGCTAAGTTTTCGTCATCCGTTAAAGTTAACAGGATGCTGTCATAACAGGATGGGTTAAATGTATTATAAAGCAAATAATTGTCGCAGCTAAGAATTTGGCGGTGTCCTCAAAAACTGAAAGGTTGAAAGGAAGTCCTTTAGATACAATCATGCAGCATTGCATGTTCGATTGCTACTTTTTCATGTGATATATCAAACACGAGGAAGAGTCAGGATATTCAAACACCGAGGAGTTGGTTGAAAAACAAGTCGCAGCCGAGTTTTTTTTTAACACACTTCGAGCTGTTTGGATTACTGATGAAACACTTTTTCATCGAGTGTTTGATATAGCTTCTTAAACTGATCATTAAGTACGGAGAAGATGAAGGAATAAAATCCCGAAAATCGATAGTAATTAAGACCGGGTATCCAAACCTCCTTTAAGGCCTGTTTACATCTGCGATTTTTGATGCGACTTTTGTCGCGCTCTCCAATGCAACTTTTGTCGCAAGTGTAAACTAGCGGCGATTTTCTGTGCGATTCGGGTGCGACATTTACTGTGATTTCCCAAAAATCGCTGCCAAGTTGCATCAGGTTTCGAACATGTTCGAATCCTCTGCGACATCGCGCGACACATCGCTCCCAAATCGCAATGAAACCGCCGCTAGTTTACACACGCGATTTGAAGATGCAACTTGCGCGCACAAAAAATAGCTGGTGTAAACGGGCCTTTGTGGCAGTGATTTCTTTTGTGTTGTCTTCATGAATTATTAATGAGTTTTAGAGGGTAGAATACTCAAACTCATTAATAATTCATCATCAATAATTCTTCGGTGACTTGGAAACCCGATGAAAATTAGAACAAATTTTGGGGGATTTTATTCCTGCGTTTTCTCTGTATTTAATAATCAGTTTGAGAACTTATATCAAACACTTGGAAGAGTTTTTGATCCGGTATCCAAACACTCGAATGCCGAAAATCCACTTAATTCTCAGTGTTTTGAAATCCTTTTTTTTTTTATTTTTTTTAACAACAACAACTTTATTACAATTATTATTACAATTACAATTAATAAATTATTATTATTATTATTATTATTTTTTTTTTCCTTTTTTTTTATTACATCACTTACGCACCAGTACAATATTTACAAAAACGATGCTTACACTACTTACACTTTGATACTTATACAACTTACAATAATAGTACTTTCGCTATTTTTTTTTTTGTTAAACATACCCACGTACAGTTAACATTTACAAAGACAATTTGCAACAAAACGAAAACTACGACTTGAAGCTGACAAAAAGGAAACATAACACAGTAAAAACATTAATGGTAACTAAAATTAAATGGGAGCGCAATCAGTCAAGTAAACAGAATTTTATACCATATTTAAAAGAGACGAGAAAACAGACCATTTTGTTCTAAAGTCATTTTCACGACCAGTCATACAAGAAATATATTTTTCTAGACCAAATAAAATTGTGTTTTGAAATCCTAATTAAACACTCTTCCTCGTGTTTAAGGCCCAGTTCAAACGTCGAACTTCACATGTGCCGAACCTAATGCAAATGAGCAAAATCTATTGTTCTTGCTAATTTGCATTAGGTTCGGCACATGTGAAGTTCGACGTTTGAACTGGGCCTAAGATATTACATGCAAATTCGTTGCTGGATTCACGGATGTAGCACTGAGATTTAAACAAAAAAGTTGTTTTCAATAAATTTCTTTTGTTTCACTTCCGTTTCAAAACGAGCTCAAGGTTAAGGAGCGAATAGGGAGCTTCAGCAACCCGCGACGAAAGCGGCAGCGAGAACAGCCCATAACAAAATGTTTGATGAGCGAAAACAGTGCCTCTGTATGAATGTTTTACATTTTGGTACATTTCTTTGCAGTTCCCTGCAAAACAACAACGTCAAATTATATATCAAATTATAGGTTTTGCGGAGAACGTGAACACACCACGGTTAATTTTCCTTTCTCTATTTGAAGTTGAAAGCCATCCCTTCGAATTCAGCTCGAGCTTCGGGACAGTCATATTAGACAAACTTAACAAATTGAAACAACCAAAAAGTAGTTTCAAAGAACGCAAATTATATATTTTTCAATTGAGATTTTCCTTGGTGTTACTGTGGTGGTTGCTAAAGCGTCGTCGGTCTCAGACTGCGGTGCACGGTCATGACCATATTAGGAAAGACTTCAGAACCTGCATTTTGGCGGTACAAATTTATGTGCGGAAAGAAAGAGAAATGCTCATTTAAAGTTCGTATTTAAATTCTCGATCAGCAGTGGTACTTTGCAGAAAAGAGAGGTTGTGTGAGCACCGATTAAAAAAAAACAATAAAAAGAAATAAACTTGGCAAGAAGACTAACATTGGACTTGTTTTAGCGAAGCAAAATGAAACCAAAATATTTAAGATGCCATGAAAATTTCTTTGGAACAGATAAGTTTACCTCATATAAAAAAGTACAAACTAAGTGGTATCCGCCTTAGCAAAATTTTTTTCAAAATAAAACAACGCAATTACAGGCAAGCTTTATTTTAAGAAAAGAACTGTGACCATTTTATTGAGTATGCCATGATTTACCTTTTCGCCAATTTTCCCTTTCGTAAACAAGCGATGCTATTTTAGCGACACTTAGAAAAATTTTCACCAATATTCGAATTATTTTTTCTATCAGAAAAAGAAAAATGCAATTAATTACCTAGAATCGAACCCGGAACCTCTACATGCTAACAACCCGGCACACCCAAGAAAAATTAAAATATAAAAGGTGCTTTTCTTAATGATACATCTATAACCCTAACCCTATCCCTAGATCGAACCTAATCGCGAATCTAGCTTAGGTCTAATAATCGCTTTACCTAAACCCAGTTTTGTTTAATAATGATAGCCTACTTTCATCCCAATCCAGGCATAAACAAGAGAGAAATGGCATCGACCATCGACAAAAGGCCTGGTTACCAATGAATGCTAATGATGGCATCGACCGTTAATAATGGTGTCACTTGTTTACGAAAGGGAAATCGGCGGCAGCTTCACCGCCAGACTCAATTATGGAGACATGTAGCGTAGTTCTAACTTTTAAGTTTGTGGACGAAATCCTATGGTGTGACCATTCAAATGAAACCTCTTCAGCAGTACTTTTACTTAGCACCATTTGTTTTTCAATATTTTACACACGTATCATAACAACCGGATAACGAAAATCCGCGCTTTTTCTGGCATCCTTTGATGAACTGAAGATGAAACCATGTGGCATATTGGCAAATAGTCACACGTACCAGTTTCAGCACTCATGCGGTTTTCAGTTATTTGGTATACTGTATAGATAGGCACTGTATATATAACGCTTGACAGAAGTTTTGTTGTGGAACTGAGACTTGGCAATCATGGCAGCGCGTTTCATCTGCAGTCTTCTTGTTCTGAATTTACTCAGTACAGCTCAATTATATCCTACGAGTGGAGGTAAGTTTATTTTTTACATTAAACGGACACTGTCCTGTTGAAATATTAAAGTTTCGCTTACTTATTTTCACGTTATATCGCCAAATACTACCAAATATACAACTTAGTTGGATAAAAAGGTTTTATAGAGTAAAACAGAAGCAGTAGTTTGAAGAGAAACAGCGGGATTGCAAGGATGGAAGTGGATTACAGTTCATCAAATTTTATTTCGTGACAGTCGGTCAAGAAATCAAAATTTCCCTTCTTGTGGAATTTTGACTATTTTAGCGGTTATTTTGCCTCTTTAGTTATTTACTGTAATATTTCCTTGCTTTCATCACTGTTGGAGAATTTTTCTTCAGAGGAGAGCAAGCTTAAAGCATGTTCCTGGCCATAATCATCATTTAAACACGATGTATCAACTGGGTGTCAATGACTGCAGGGAATGGTATTACTAGCTGCAATAGTTACAAAACGTACGTGCTCCTGCGTTTGCTGACGGTGAGCCAAAAAAGATTCCGAGCTTAAAGGAGTTATGTCATGGTGATTTTCAGATATTGGGGTCAAAACTGCCCCAAATTAAAACTAAGTACTTTTGTCGTACACAAAATGCTTATAGAACACTAAGAGGAAGATATCAAGTGAATTTTCGAAGAGAAAATAAACCATAATCAGAGTTTTAGCGAGTTTTCCAGGACAGAAGCGATAAACTTGAAAAAATTAGCCCAACTTTTTCAAGATGCAATCCATTTCCATCCTGGCCATCTGCAGCCCAAAGCACTTATTTTTATCTCCTGTAAGTTAATGTTTAACTTACAGGAGTTTATGTGGGCTAACATGCATTCTTTATGCATTTTTGTTAGCAAAAAATGCGTTAGATACTATTAATAGACTTTTTAGTGAATTTGTGGGGACATTCCTGTTGCATTTTGATACTTTGATTATTGTAGCTCCGTTTGGGGCAGTATAGGTGTGTGTCAGTCTGAGAGACTCCAAAAACTCCAAAATAGGGCTGCGCGTTTAATCACTTTTTCTGATTTAAATGTTAGATCTTCCACTTTACTCGGTGACCTTGGTTGGGATTCTCTGGAGCGAAGGCGTTCAAAGCAACTAGCAATTATTCTCTTTAAGACTCTCCACAATCTTTCTCCGACTCGTCTAAACAGTGTTTTTAAAGCTACATCCAGTATTCACTCACATAATCTAAGAAATTCAAAATACAACCTCTTCGTTCCCAGACCGAGTACTGAAGCAGGCAAACGAAGTTTTCAATATCGCGGTTCTGTCCTCTGGAACAGCTTACCTTTGAGCGCTAAGATACAACCTACTCTTAGCTCCTTTAAATCATGTATTTAATTTTTATCTAATTTAATAATAGTTAATAAAGGATAGTTTTTATTGTTTTTTAATACAATTTTATATAGAAAATTAATTTAGTTAGATAATTTAAATTAGTTAAGTACTTAATCTATTGTTGTTAAAAACACGGCTCGATGGAAGAGCATGTATGTGAATTGATACCGTGTCTAAATAAAGTTTACCTACCTTACCTACCTTTGTTAGCATATTACTGTTCTATCTGTCATCAGTCCTACGTCACTACGGAGTTAGATTTGTGTTAGATATTATCAATAAGAAAACAAGAGTCGAGTTGCATATTTTTTTAATACAGTGGTTTATTGACTTGACCTTCACAGTGAAGAAATATGCGTGTTAAAATTTCATATAAAATCTGCCACGCTGTTTGCCTATTTCGAAAAATGTCTCGGAATATATTTTTTCAGTTAGGTAACATTCCTACTGTTTGTTATCTCTTTTTCGTAGCGATGATTTTTAAGGCGTACGATTATGAATTCTATGTTGTTTGGGGAACATGTTGCAGAATACTTTCATTGTATCGAGCGTCAAAAAGTGTAACGTAATGTAATCTTATCTCACCTAGTGTAGACTGTGCTCAGATATTTGGCACGCTAGAAGCGCGCTTGGCTAATATCCTTTACGATGTCCAGTCTGGTTTGTCAAACTGGTTGCTTCAAGACATTTCAGTGGTATTATCATATTATAGCACTGCGTTTTAAGAAAGGGAAAACCGGAGAGTTTGAGGTAAGCTGACATTGCTGATTGAGAATGGTTGTATGCTGTACGTTTACAATGAAGTTTTGTTGAAATAATGTGTTTGTTAATTTCCATGTTATATCGCCAAATGTCACCAAATATACAACTAAATTGGATTAAAAGATTCTCAAGGAGAAAAACAGAAGCAGTAGTTTGGAGAAAAAGTGCGGAATTAGAAGAATGGATCAAGTTGATTACGGTTAAGCAATTTTGATTACATGACATGCGGTCAAGAAATATTCAAAGTTTCGATTCTGGTGGAATTTTGTCGTTATTTCGTCTTTTTAATTCATATTTTTCTGCGTTCATCACTTTTGGCTATTTTTTTCTTCCTATTTTCGGATGATAAAGCAAGCTAAAGCAAGCTCCTGGCCATAATCATGAAAACACGATATTTCTGTCGGGACAGTGTCCCTTTAGTTAAAAATGTCCTCGGTTAATTTACCTCATTTGCAAGTTATAGAAGCTGACTAAATTAAACAACAATAGGTTTTAACGAACCAGTGCTTTCAATTTCCTTGTAGGTTGAAAAACAAATATAGAACTTTTTCTATAAGTGTGCTTGTAAAAGCGATCAGAAACAATTTCACGAACGCTTTTTAAGATGTGAATAAAAGAATTTTATTTTATCAAGGGGACTGTTTTAAGCGACATTATTTTATTTTTAGTGAGTCATCGTACAGTGTACTAAACAAACCTGGTTTTTTTTAGCCATATCATTAGAAATGATTAAGCAGAGTTTTGCAATACTGTCATCAGATTGATTTCCAGGTCAAACAAACCAATGTCAAACAGTTAGGTTTCAGTGAGGTTCGGGGTTTTAGTTCATTTTTGTTTTTACTTTATTAGGCCTCATTTTGGTTCATTTTGGTCAGAAAGATTCGTGCCCAATTTAGTCTCTGCTTAAAGAGATAATTGTGGTACGGATAGTCCTTAGATTTTTCCTATCGATGGTTTTAATATATCTGGTATTCGAATCTATAGCTGTGAAATGGCTTATTTACGCGTCATAAGCTCTTAAAAAGAGGCAGGCCAAACACGATTCCCACTAGTCGCAAGAAGTATTTAAAAGCCTTTAAAACAGCTTTCCCAAGTAGGTTTACGAGGTATTTGTCCCTTGCTATAGATCACTGTTAGGATGTTACAAGTCGCAATTATCCGCTTTGCTCTATAATATTGACCCATTGATCTTTGGATAATTTCTCTAATGACAGGATCAATCCCGGAGGATTTCATGCCATAGCCATGACTATAATTATTTTATTTCTTTATGTATTCTCTACACTGTCCTGACATATATTAGGGCTTCTTTGGCTCAGACTCGTGTTGCAAAATAAATGGCAATCGGCTAAAGATTATGTTACCGCTGTGGAAATATTAGGATCAGTAAAGAGGCTGTGATAAGTGTCCACAGCCTGCGGCATGCAAGACTTGTGAGAAAGTGTTTCTTGATCCCGGATAAGTGTCTATTAAAGATCCAAGAATGAAAATGCAATCATTTTCAGGAGTAATAAACTCCTGTCATGTTCCTATATTGGAATCACGACTTCTTGCAGGTAGTTTTAGCTCTTTAGTTTATTATTTTGTTGAGTAGTGACCTGGAGCTAGACAGAACTTCCGTTGTCTTATCAAGGCATTGCGATCACTGCATCCAATAGTATATCCTCTGTACGCGAAGAACAGCTTCACTTGTAGAGTTGTACCAATGTATTTTGAATTCATTGAGACATACACGAGACTACACTACGTATCTCTTGTACAACAAGCGTGTAATTCTCGTGAAGTAATGTTGTGCTCCATGCGTACCATAATAATGGAGTAATTCCATAGTAATGGAGTAAATGGAGTAATGGAGTAATGGAATAAATTTAAAAAAAGCCAACCCGGTTATAGGCCCATCGGTAACAAAACATTACTCCGGTTATACCCGTTAATTCCTTATTCCTCAGTCTTAATTCCTTAACAGAAATTCTTTACAAAAGTTTACGCCTAAATGAAATTAACTCAAAGAACGCTTCTTTATGGCAATATTTTTGCTTGCCAGCCAAAAAAACCCTACGAAGTTACATAAGCCCAGGGCTTATAAGCAGCATTTTACGGTATAAAAAGAGACAGGCCAAACACGACTCCCACTAGTCGCAAAATGTATTAAGTAGCCTTTAGGATAGCTTTCCCGAGTATACCTGCAAGATATTTGTCCCGTTAGATTACATTAGGGATATATTAGGGTTTCTTTGGCTCAGAGTCGTGTTGCAAGATGAATAAGTTTATGTTATCGCTATGAAAATTTTAGGATCAGTAAATTTTTTTGTTCGTGATGCAGCGTTTAAGTCTGCGACGTGCAAGGCTTGTGAAAGAATGTTTCTTCGTCACTCTGAGATGTATAAGTGTGTAAGAATGAGAATGTCAAAGACGACCACGACAGCTCTAGCAACTATGTTTAGTTCATTTCTGTTCTTGGTATAACTGTTTGTTAACAGTGACACTGATTCAAACAAAAGTTAAGATGAGGGGATGAATACTGAGTAAGTTTACAGGTACTAGATTTCCACCTGAAACAGATTTTGACGATAAGATTGATGATGATCCCAATAATGAAAACAGAGAACAAAGTTGTAAAGAATTTTATTTGAAAGGAGGAATGAAACTTTTTCGCAGAATAAAAGCTAAATCATTCATTTAGTTATGTTTAATAAAATGGATGCTGAAGATTAATTGCAGAGAGCTCTTGATGCTTATCCCATGTAAAAATAAGATTTCAGCAAGTAAAACATGTTATATTCGAAAGGAAAGAAAGGAGAACTCTTAAGAAAAAGCCATGGGAGATCCTGAAAATAAGGAACGTGATCAGTTAGATACTGTAGCTCCGTCTGCTCAACATAACGATGAGCAGGATATAAGTGAAGAAACACGGCAATACAGTGAACTGTTTGGTTGTTTTAACCCATGTTTAGATAACAATCACCAAGGGAACAATCTTTCAAGTAATGCTGGAATTTTTTCTATAGCAAATGATAATGAAAAGCTGGTAATTAATCGTATGGATGATAACAGTTATAAAGAACTTGTTCATTCTTTGAACAGAGAACAAATGGAGTTTTTTTACCATATGTTACTCTCCGTTAAAAAGGACGAGAAGCAATTGACACTTTTTAATTGACACTTTAACCTAAATGTCCAATTGCAACATCAAAAACAATATTCGGACATAATATGACAGCATTGCATGATGGGAAAAACTTACAGGAGATAGCCCAGAGGGCACTTTGATTATTCTTATAGCACTAGTAGAATAATTTTTAACAAAACTGGACAATTAGTTTTGGGTTTTTAATGATATAAAGATGTCTTTTGGCTTTTGAAAGTAACACTAAATATGGAGGTGCCTAGCTCCTTTAAAGATTATAATTGGACAATTATTTTATCTTGGTCTTAATTAAGGAATATGCAAACAATGTGTTATCTCTAGGCCTGGGAATATGCCACGAGGATTTAGCAGATTTTTGGTCAAACCTCTGCTAAAATTATCCTAGTTTTAAATCCAGTCATCCTAGTTTTAAATCCAGAGCAACACTTGGAGACAGGTCATTTATTTGCGCTGCACCAAAGCTCTGGAATGCGCTACCACTTGATGTTAGAAGCGCCGAGACAGTTGATGTTTTAAAAACAAAGTTAAAAACACACCTTTTTCGCTTAGCATTTTTATCATAGCTTTGTATTTTGTAGGTTTTTGTCCTTTCAATGTGGCACTTTTATGAATATTATAGATTAGTATTAGGATTTCTATTTGTTTATTTTTATCTAATCATTGTTATGCGCATTTGAACATTTTTATGAAATTTGCGCAATACAAATTGTATTATTATTAAGAAAATTACTGATAAGTATCTTCAATCATACAAAAGTTTTGTTTGAACCTAAAAAAGAAGATATCAAGGGAGAACGAACCACAGCAAACTTTTACCGACAAGGGGAACTAAACAACTTGAAAAATTTATCTGAAACTTTTCAAATTGCAATCCATTTCCATCCTGGCCATCCGCCGCTAAAATCACACATTAATAGTTTCCTGAGTGCACTAATGTTGTAATTGTTAACAATTTCCTTTGATATAAATATTGTCCGAGCTTTTTTTTATAAATAGTGGCTGATTTGTTATTCTTTCATATTCATGCTAATCAGCCTACCTAGCCTCATTTTAAAACCTAGCCTCATTTTAAAGCAATTTTGCACATGCTAACGAGGCTAGGTAGGCTAATTTAAGGTTGTGCCTAAAGAATACCGTTTAGAGGGACGTCGGACACCTAATTAAGACTTATATAACGTAATGTCGACACTTAGAATTTTATTTTCAATAAGTTTAAGTGTAAAAAAGAAAATCTAAAATCCCCCACTGAGGATTGAACCTGTGATCTCAGCTAGGCTTAGGCTTAGATAGCCTACCGTACCACTGTATCACTGTACCACCTAGCTTCTCGGGTTGTTGAGGCCTAAATTTAACTATATAAACTGCTACCCATAACATCAACTGAAAGCTAATCAGTTACTCCGTTATATAAGTTTCAATAAGGTGTCCGACGTCCTTCTGAACGGTATTCTTTAGGCTTAACCCTGATTTAATAGCATGAATATAAGAGAATAATAAATCGGCCGCCATTTATGAATAAGGTCTCAGTGATACTGCAACTTGGCGCCCATTTCTCCCGATAGTCTCCATAACTTTTCGGACCCAGAAAGCTATTTTATATGCGCAATGATAGGTAAAGTCGCACTCGGGCCACGATGGCCCACACGGCCGGAGCTTAACCCGGTTTCCGTAGCATGAAGCAACTAGGAATATTGCTACTCCCCCCTGGATGGGATGCTAGTCCATCGCAGGGTTACCCCCAGCATTTTGTCGCCGGTACCCATTTATACACCTGGGTGGAGAGAGACAGTGTGGAGTAAAGTTTCTTGTCTAAGGAAACAACACGACGGCAGAGACCAGGCTCGAACCACCGACCTTCAGGTTGAAAGTCCGACGCGCTAACCACTAGACTACCGTGCCGCCCACAACATATGAAATATTCAAATTTGGTTGGTTTCGGAAAGCCAAGAAATGAAATTCTAAGTTCACGAAACAAGTCGCCTGGTTTGCGGGCTAGACTGCGCCACCCTTCTATAGTTTTTTTCACTCATGTGACCGGTGTCCATATTGGAGTGCCAAAACAATAGGTCACTTCGAAAAATACCATAATACTCTTTAAAGTGCAGGTTTGGATGGTGCTTGATGTAAGTAAATAAGAAGCAAAGGACCGCGAACGAATATGCTGCTGGTGTACGTAGGAGCTGGAGAAGATCTAGTCAGCCAAAAATAGAGATAAAATCACAGTACAGAGCAAGGCTGATACTACGTATAATATTTAACGCGACAACGACATGATAGAGCCCAAACTGAAAGCCAAAATGCAACGTTTAAATTTGAGCTCATTTGCAGTCATCACGACGTGTGATTTGGTAGAGAATTGGCCCTCACGCTGGTTTTTCTATCTTTTTGCTGCTGCACCGTGCTGACGAGACCCAACCAGGTCGAAACAGCTGTCCACGGTTGCATTTTGGCTTTCAGTTGGGCTCTATCATGTCGTTGTCGCGTTAAATGTTATACGTAGTATCAGCCTTGCTCTGTACTGTGCTTGATGTAAGCCTGATTTTTCCAATTTCTTTTGTTTTCACCACGAACTGCACGCGCTATGCTTCAACTTCTTGGCAATTTGCATACGGTGCGCATTTGTATACGAACACACAATGCTACGTCCTAGCGTTCCCACATGCACTCTGAATTCCATTGTGCCATTCTAACAAAGGAGACTTAAATAATTACACCCCGGTGAGGTTGAGCCTGCACATAAAAGATTATTATGGTATTTTCGAAGTGGCCTATACTGTAAATGTTGGAATAAGAATAGAGCTAAAGTTCCATAGCCTGCCATAGGAGTCGTACGGGACACCAATATGGCCGAAATTTCATTGTTTTGGGACACCAATATGTCACTGACGTCACGTGCAAACGCTCTATAAATACTAATGTTAAAATATACCTTCAGGCCCAAAGAGTTATCGGGACTTTTGACCACTGGTAACATAGCCCCTTTAAAGTACAGATTGTGGAGCCGAGGAACAGCTGAAAACCGGCGCGTGAACGAGAGGGTAAAACGAGGGGAGACTGGGGAGAGCCTTACCCAGCACTCGCACTATTTGTCCTTAACGCGCCGCCTATCCTTAGAGAAGGCGTGGACACAACTTTTCTTGCAACGTTGCGCGCAACAATTGCAGAAGTAGAATCGAGTCCTACTCTTGTGACGTTGCGCGCAACAAATTGCATCGTATGACGTCACCCAAAAAATCTTGTTGCGCGCAACAATGCACCGTGTATCCGGGCCTTTAGCTCCCCACTATCTGAACGCAGGGAACAGGTTAAGAATAGAGGCAATATCATTAGAAGAATTTGGGGTCATGACCACCTAGAACTTTGCTGCCGATGACTGGAACAGCACTAGACTGATTACACTTAGGAAAGCCCCATCATTGCCTGTTACCTAGCTCGTCCTTTTATTGCTTATAAAATTTTATTTTCGTAATTTAGATATTTTAAATTTCTGTTTTTATAATTTTTGTATGATTTATTTTATTAATTAAAGAAGTAAAGTTGGTTTCCTAAATAAAGATTATTAGTATATACTATAACAGTGCATAGCATTGTTGGCGCGCTCTGATTGGCTACTGAAGCATTTATTTATTTACTGCATAGGTCTGTCGCTCAATGTTAAGCATTTTAGACCGCTCTAAAAGAAAAAGAATATTAATATAATGGTCAGCAAAGTGAAAAATGCAAGCTAGAAATGGCGCTTATAAGATAAAGAATAAATGTTAATAAATGTTTGAAATCGTGTTTTTAAATACAGCCAGTGAAACTCGGGATAGCAAGTGCTATTCACCTCCAAGAAATTTGCGCGCGAAAATTATAATCGTTGACAGGAATAAATGAGTTAAAAATCACCATTTTCGTGCTATATTATCAGACTGTTTTAGTATACACTAATTAGAAACAACTGTTCACCTCAGTATCGGTGGCTGATATTCACCGATATTTCGCGGCTCGGTAAATATCCACCATTAGCCACCTCAACTTCGGTAAATAGTTGTTAATTATTAAATGAAATAGTCGCCATTATTCAAAAACATCCCTTTTATCCCTTCTTCTCAGGTCTCTCTAAACAGTCTTTAGAGTGCCACACTTGTTATTCCCAGAGGTCCTGGCGCGACTGTCTTCGCACTTCAAAGGAGCATAATTGCCCGTCATTCCTGGACTCCTGCATGACAGTGCACCGCGTGGCAAAGCACCTGAATGGAAGAATTGTTCACGAATTCGCCAAGTCATGCTTCATTGGAGATCTGTGCACAAGATCCTTCTGTACCCAGGGGACAACAAACGAGACTCAAGTGACCTGCAGAGTATTAAACTGCTGTTCAACCCCTCTCTGCAATAAAGGGTACGCGATATTTTTGCTTTCATAGTCCGAGCCTGGGTGCATTAGAAACCTTATATAGCTCATCTTCGGTGTAAAAACCTGTCTTTGTTTTCTAACTATTTCTACCTATTGTTGTCTTGCATTCTCTTGTTGCACAAGTTTTGTTTTCTTTGTTTTACGCTATGCGTCAGTTTCGCAGGTTTTTCTACCGAGAGGTAGGCCTGTCCCGATTGTGATAGGAAATTTTTGAGCAACTTTTGGCGTTTGGAGCAACGTTTTGCAGTTATAGCAACATCGAGCAAAATTCACCTTTCTGAGCAACTTTTGAGCAAATTATAGCTTATATATTAGGGCCTGGTCGCACTACAGTCAAAAACAAAAATTAGCCCGTGCAAAATGACATAAAAACAAAAAAATTCCACAAAAAGCGTGTCCCACGTGCACCGGAGCGGTTTCTTTTGTTTCCCCGATTTTTGCACGGGCGGATTTTTGTTTTTGACTGTAGTGCGACCAGGCCCTGAAGCACAAAAAAGTGAACAATTTGATAGAAATTTCAATTTATGAAAATTTTTTGTTTATCAAGGTCGTTTTGAACAAATAACCTGTCACTTGATTACACGTCGAATGAACCATAAGGTTTGTTCCGTACTTTCCTTTAAATGCTCCTATATTTGCGAGGAACTCTTTTTAAAAAGCTTTAAAAAGCTTTAAAAAGCTTCATGTTTCAAGCTATTTTTCTAACCGATATTAGCAATTATTGAGATGGACGAAAAATAAAGCTTCGGCTAACCTTTGTATGAAAATATCATGAAATTTAGGTAACAACTTTTTGAATTTTTGGCAATTTTTAGCCCCATTTTGTCATTGTAGGGAGCAACTTTTTAGCATTTTACGAGCATAATCGGAACAGGTCTACTGAGAGGCTCATCCTCGGTGTGAAAACCTGTTTGTTTTCTACCTATTTCTATCTCACAGTATTGTTGTCTTGCACTCTGTTGTTGTATATGTTTTGTCTACCTGTTTTAA
This sequence comes from Cladopsammia gracilis, assembly GCA_022457155.1. Taxonomy (NCBI): domain Eukaryota; kingdom Metazoa; phylum Cnidaria; class Anthozoa; order Scleractinia; family Dendrophylliidae; genus Cladopsammia; species Cladopsammia gracilis. The sequence continues at coordinate 3,937,128 of JAJGOT010000006.1, forward strand.
GTCACTCGTGAGTTCTGCAGGTTTTTTCACTGAAGTAAACCCCCTTATAATGTCGTTCTTATTCGCTGGTTTAACAGATAATACACGCGGGATATTTTACAAGTTGCGAGAAAAATATGCGAGCAAAGAGTAAAATATCCGCACGTATTATCTGTTAAAACATCGAATAATGAATTATTATTCGACTTAAATTCCTTTCATGATAGCTTCTGCGTCTTCTAACCGAGATACTAAGGTGTATTACGAAAATCTACTGTGCAATATACCCTGGGTTATTTTGCATATTCTTTTCCTTATAAGGTAACACGACGTCACAGTCAAATAAATGAAGCTTTTTATCAACCTTTCAAAATGGCGACAACAGAAGACTCGTAAAAACTTTGAATAGCGAGCATATTGTCACTTGAATTAAGTTGTTTAGAGGTCACGTGATCTGCCATATGCGGGTCCTCTGTCACCATGATCTGGTATTTGAAGGATCCCCTCTTTTTGTGCAATTTAATTTTGTCGCGCGCAAGTTGCATCTTCAAATCGCATGTATAAGCGGTCGGCGATTTCAGTGTAATTTGGAAGCGATTTGTCGCGCGATGTCGCAGAGGTTTCGAACATGTTCGAAACCTGATGCAACTTGGCGGCGATTATTGGGAAATCACAGCAAATCATAGGAAGTGCCGCACCCAAATCGCACAGGAAATCGCCGCTAGTTTAGACTCGTGATAAAAGTTGCTTTGGAGAGCACGACAAAAATCGCATCAAAAATCGCATGGGTAAATGGGCCTTTACCGCCATTTTAATTACCGAGAAGACCCTGGAAACGAGGTAAGTGAACTGCTGTAGCTATATTGCTTCGAATGCTGTGTTCACACTAGGGCGAAACGTGTTTAGCCGGTCTGATCACGGATGAAGTGATCGAAATATGTTTACTCAGAGCATGATCATGATTGAAACTTTTCGATCTAAGCCAGACGGAACACAGCACAAGTGTTGTCTCCTCGTTAAACACTGCATCACCCTTTGTTACCGAAGAGCTTGATAAGTGAGATTGAACCACAAAATCATAAAACAGCAAGTTCGAGCTCTTATTTGTTTCGGTTCATGTGTAATTATAAACTGATTTGATGCGAGCTTATGCCTGCTTTTTAAAACAGTATAGAAATTATAGAACCAGGCGTAAAACGTGTTTTGAAATTAACAACTAATGTGAACAATGACGGGAAACGTGTTTCATTGAAACATGCTTTCTCTAAACAGGTTTCGGTGAACAGGTTTCGGTGCTGATGTCAGTGAACGCAGCATAAGACTTAACGGGAACGTTTCGTCATTCATTCAGGAGCAAAACCAAAACTAGTTGTTATTTGAGATAATGGCTATTAGTAAACAGCTTTTTCAATTAACGTTGTCGGATAAAAGCTTAAAGCCAAGACCGCAAGGCAGTATGGGTTAGGGTAAATAGCATTGCTTAAAAATCCCATACTACCTTGCGGTCTTGGCTTTTCGCCTTTTTCATCCGACAACGTTAATTGAAATAGCTGTATACTGAAACAGTGGATAGCATTGTTGATTGGCTACTGAAACTCGGAATAGCAAGTGCTATTCACCTCCCAGCAATTTGCGCGCGAAAATTGTAATCGTTGACAGGAATAAATGAGTTAAAAAGCATCATTTTCGTTATATTATCTCACTGTGGCTTCGCGGCTCGGTAAATATCCACCATAATTAACCGCCTTTATTTTTTTTCTTTTAGGAATCCCGTGAAAGCGAAAGTAGCCAGAAGCTCTTGAACCGAATCAAGGATTTGTACAAAGATGTAATGGTTTATTGTTAACAAAGGAATATATTAATTTAAACAAATGAATGGGGTTAGTTTCTAGAGAAACTGTGGTGCTGCGTCGGTGGGGGTGAAGCACAAGAATTTGGTTTTATCGACTGAGTCGATAAGGTAAATTAGCCATCCTAAAAAAGATTCGGGAAAGCTGACGTTTCGAGCGCTAGCCCTTCGTCGGAGCGAATCAAGGGATTGTGGGTAGTGTGTGGTTTTATATAGTAGGAGGAGCTCCGCCATTGGTGGAAATTTTGTGACGTGAAAAAGAAATGTAAATTAGTTGAATGAAAAGCGTTCGTTAATTCCGTGGGGTTTGAGAGTGCCGATTCGAAAGATGATTTTTTGTTCTAAGTTTTTACGGCTTTCTGTGTTGCCCTGGTGTAGGGAAACGCCACAGATTGTCATGTGTTGCTTAGAATGGTTAGCAAGATTGAAATGACGCGCGACTGGTTTGGATGCGTCTTTGTCATTTTTTTCAAAAAAAAAAAAAAAAAAAAAAAGGCAAAGACGCATTTAAACCAGTCGCGCGTCATTTCAATCTTGCTAACCATTCTAAGCAACACATGACAATCTGTGGCGTTTCCCTACACCAGGGCAACACAGAAAGCCGTAAAAACTTAGAACAAAAAATCATCTTTCGAATCGGCACTCTCAAACCCCACGGAATAAACGAACGCTTTTCATTCAACTAATTTACATTTCTTTTTCACGTCACAAAATTTCCACCAATGGCGGAGCTCCTCCTACTATATAAAACCACACACTACCCACAATCCCTTGATTCGCTCCGACGAAGGGCTAGCGCTCGAAACGTCAGCTTTCCCGAATCTTTTTACGATGGCTAATTTACCTTATCGACTCAGTCGATAAAACCAAATTCTATTAATTTAAACGATCAAATTGGGATGCCCTGGGGGCAAAATCAATAAACGGGGTATGGATCAAACTGTGTTATGGCGAATGCATTTATTATAGGAGATAAAAGTTGTGAAGGCTGTATCTTAGCAGCTATGCAAACATAAATTGACCCCAACCTGGTTTCTAAAGAAACTTAACTATGTTTACCACTCTTTTGATTAACAGAGATTTTATTAAACATTGTTAGCGCTCTTCCTGGAATTAGTAGTATTGTGAAGTGGAACTCAAACTTATTCAGCTGTTTTATTTTTTAGAAAAACTACGCTGATTTCGACTACTTTTTTTTCCTACTTTTGGCTATTCAATTCGTATTTCACACAAAAGTAGGAGCAGTGCAGGAGCCGGATAAAAGCGAAAGTTCTATTTAAATTAACAAGCAAATCTTTCGTTACTTTCACGTTGTGTTTGAATGAGTGTTTTGAATAGAAAGAGTTTTCTCTTATACAAGTCTTCTTTAGTAAATGATATGCGTAGAGTGATTTGTTATGTAATAAAAAATAACTATATTTAGAGAGGAAAGCCACATCAGCCGTAGCTGGTTTTCATGCAGGTCCTCTATCCAGATCGAATTGGAATTTAGAATGTTGGTTTTGAGGAGAGGGGAAAACCGGAGTACCCGGAGAAAAACCTCTCGGAGCAAGGAGAGAACCAACAACAAACTCAACTCACATATGACGCCGGGGCCGGGAATCGAACCCGGGCCACATTGGTGGGAGGCGAGTGCTCTCACCACTACACCACCCCTGCTCGCCTGCTCACAGGCCAGTCCCTATAAGCCTGCTCACAGGCCAGTGAGGGGAGTGGGGGGGTTCTCCCATACAGAAACGACGGGGTGCTCGTCGTACCATTTAGGTACCACCTGGGGTGCTTAAATCTAAAATGACTACCGTTAGAATTATCACGGTACCTTTTAGGGTATATTGCCGAAAACTATGACAACATTTTATTTAGACGGTCTTTATTCAAACTCGCAGAATGATACAAGTTGTATAAAAAAGAATTATAAAAAATACCACATAGAACATGACGTGTAGTTTTATGGTAACTCAAAATAAATTTAAGTAACATCCACAAAACGAGACTCTGGTATCTTCTTTTAGTTTTTGTTTTAGACATTTTGTCGTTTTTGTATGGCAGTCCACGCACCACTGATAAACTTTTTGTGATGGGCCGGATTAGCGTGGTTTTACTGAACCTGTGAAACACTATCTAACAATTAGTGTGTGATAGTCCAAATTAAACAAAAGAAAACAATGGAATTATAGTCTCATAGTGCGTAATATTCTACTAACTGTTTCACGGGTTAAGTAAAATCACTCTATCTTGCCGAAGCTCTTTACCAATGATGAATATCCTCTAGCCAAGAAAACCAAAGACATTTTGATGAAGTTTAAGAGTAAATGCAGTGGTCTCTGGCCATAGTGCGAATAGATTCGTCGGCCTTGCAAGTCGCCTCGTGTGCCAACATCGCCAGGAAAAAAAAAACACATACTCGTTTCAAACACTTCACGTTGCGCATCAATTTATTATTATAAATTTGTTTACAAAAAATCTTAAAAATTTATTTCGTACATTTTTCTGCATGAGTATTCTTAAAACCTGAAAAAAAGCACAGCAATCTCTTTACCGATAAAAACTGTAATATTGCCCGGCATTAAAACATTAAAATAAAGTTTTGAAAGTATTTGCATTGATTTAAGTTTTCTCATTTTAATTCAAGGAAAAGTGAAAGAAACAGGCCTTGCGGTCTCCTGGAGTTTAAGCTTTAGTTATTTTATATAGTGTGGTACGAATAAACCCGCAATTGTGACCATTAAAATGCAATTTTATCTGAAGTACTTTCCTGTGTCGCTGTTTTTTCTCGTTATTTTCAAAATGATATTTAGGATTTTATTTCCAATTTTTGAACTTGGGAACCACGGAGATGAGACTAACAATGAACTTCGTGTTATCTCTTTTTCGTTCTGCGTGGTGACACCTTTTTCCCGGGTGTTACTTCAGTGTTTAGTTGTTTTTCTCTTTCCCGATGTCTTCTTCTGTGGCGCGCTCTGAAACAGAAGACCAGTGAGCAATATTTAGTTTCTCCTTACAATATCAATGTATTGTCAAGTGAGCATGATAAGAGAATAAAGAAATTCATCAACTACAGACACCTCTGTATTTATGAGAGGAGCTGAAGACCAGGTCAATACTATACATAAAATAACTTCAGTTATTTAATAACTACGTTACGTTCCGATGAAATCGAACCTTTAACACCCCCACCCCTCCCCAAGCAATTCCCGCGCACTTGATACATTTTCCGAGTCATGCCCATGTAGGCGGGAATCTGACACCACAGGAGAGGGGTGGTTTTCCTGATCGAAACCATCGCGGAATGCGATCCAGAGAGCACGTTAGAAGTTTTTAATGGTCAAAGCTTGGCTTTTATTACCAATTGTCTGAAGAGTAAAAGGCAAAGGATTACAAAAGCTCTGCATGAACTGGCTGCTGACGTGATTGTCGCGAGTTACCCAGAAAAATAAAAAGACGTGTCAATAAAACATGAAAATGGGGTGTAGAAACTAATCTCTTTCCCCAGGGTAGGGTTTTATCTTAGAGGATTTTGTTTTGAAAGACAGACAATTTCCTCAAATTATACAGTTATCAAACAGCAATTAATTAAACTGCAATAAAATGTTTCATTAAAAATTAAAATTACATTTTTGTTAAAAATTTAATTGAACAGTCATTTAATAAACTTCGAGCCTGGAAATAGAAGGATTAAGCCTTTCATTCCAAAAGTGACCAAGACCGTAAAAAACAAAAAAAATTCAGAATACGGTTCAACCGTCCGTATATAATCGACCACCCAAAAACGCTTATGAGAGGTCGCGACTAATCAAATTTGATGAACTGTAATCCACTTCCATCCTTGCACTCCTGCACTTTATCTCTAATTAAACTCATCGCTTGAGATGAGCTTGGGATTAGGTGCCGCGCAGGGGGGGGGGGGGGGGGGGGGGTATAGGGAGGGAATACGCAGCAGGCAGACTCCAGTTGCACGGAGGAAACCATGGCAACCTACGAACGAGCGAATACGGCAAGCGAAGATGCGAGCAGGGAAGCATGCAATGGCAGGCAAGGCCTGAAATCGCTTTTATCATATTTGTAATTTAGTATAGTTTTAATGACCATTTTTATTTTTTATTGCATGGTTTTTGCACGGCTCTCTGGAAGAGCATTTTTATGATGAGCTTCCGTGAATAAATAAAGGTGATTGATTGATTGATTGACCCCTGCAATATCCAAAGGGCGCCCCAAGGTACGATGAAGAGAGCGACCGCTGACCAGCAACCAGCTCGAGTTTAACTTCGCCTAAATTATACTTTAGCCACAAACTACTGCTTCTGTTTTTCTCTATAAAATATTTTTATCGAATCATGTTGTATATTAGACAGCATTTGGCGATATAACGTGGAAACAAACTGAGCGAAAGTTTGTTATTTCGGCTGGACCGTGTCCCTTTAAAAGGTCTAAGAACAAGGGTTATGAAATAAAGCCGGACGAGGTAATAAGACTTACGTGGAGTTCAGTTTACTTTCTGCGTCACTGCTGTCCTCCGGTCCTGATACAATCTTCAAGTCACCTGACTTGCTGATTACTGCCGTCATCTGGAAGGTGATACACATAGTGTCAGAGATAAAAGCTTTTTTTCCTTGATCGAGCGGTTTTCGATCCATTATAATTATACGTTGGTACAGGTTGCCTATTTTCCTGCGCATGTGTAAATGCCACATTTGTCTATGCTTGACACCAGCTGGACGTTTGCATAGCGCTTGGTACCAGTTGGTTGTTTGCGTAGCGCGTGGCACCGGACTTGAACGTTTGCATAGCGCTTCGTACCAGTTGGAAATTTGCGTAGCGCTTGGCACCAGACTTGAACGTTTGCATAAAGCTTTGAACCAGTTTGACGTTTCATTACGAATGGTAAATGGAACCGGTTGAACGCTTTTGCTTTCAGTTTTAATTGGTTTATCGGGATATTTCTGTTTGTTGTGACTGGAGTTTGGCTCCGGTTTAATGCCAATAGCTTGTCAAAAAAGTTTCCTAACGCGCAATCACCACATTCATTCGAGGGTTGTATGAACTGAGAGGAATGTGGAGACCTTACTTCCCCAACTTTTTCCCAGGTTCCTCTTTTTCCTCCCAGGAACCTGAGAACGAGGTTGTTACTCTTCCACCAATCAGCTATCAGTCTGATTGTCTTGTATTCCCTTCTCACCTGTGTGTTGGCTTTAGGTTCTTGCTTGTTAGCACTCATAGTACCCGGTACAGTTGTTTCCCGTAAATCACTTTCAGACTCTAGGTCTCCTGCAAAAAAAAAAAAAAAAAAAAACACACAACTGCAGTAAACTACTAAATATCCAGTTTCTTTGCTTGACATCGGTTCCATGTTTTACCGCGTTCGGAACTGGCTTCATGTTTTCCCACGCTTAAGCAGTTCGATGTCTTTCAGTGCTTGACACCTGTTCAATGTTTTCCCGCTCTTGGAACTGGCTACATGTTTTCCCGCACTTGACGAAACTTGACGCCGGTTGCATAATTTCGCTTTCAGTTCTGGTTGGTTCATTCGGCGTCATTTGCGTTTGTTGTGATTGGCCACATGCGAGAAGTGGATAAACGTCTCACCTTGTTCCATCACATAATTGGATGGAAAGTAACCCTGTCTCCCGTCAGCCAGTTCGCCCATCCACCAGTTCTCATTATCGACGTAAAGCACGCTAATGGCGTCACCAGGCTGGATGGTGAGCTCGTCCGCTCTGTTGGCATCATAAGGATACATGGCGATAACCTGTTAGACAGGATACAGAAAGAACAAATAGCGTGTATGAGGGGGTGAATAGGGGTATGCAAATCCGCCGAACCGTTGCATTTTGATAGCCGAATCCGTCGATTCGCAAAAGTTTTTTCTCAAATTGGACTCCGCAATTTGTTTGTGAACTTTTGAGATGTAATAAAATGTCTTGACTTGAATCCCTGCGAATGCTGCTTATGTTGTGATTGGTTCATTGGATTGTCTGTCTCTGTTGTGATTGGTTCAATGGATTGTCTGTCTCTGTTGTGATTGGTTCATTGGATTGTCTATGTCTG
>JAJGOT010000006.1:3947500-3964924 GCA_022457155.1 Cladopsammia gracilis
GCCACAAGTCTCTCGTAGCTCAGTGGTTAGAGCATCTGACCGGTGTGTGAACCTAGTATATGGCCTTGCTCGCCACGAGTCTCTCGTAGCTCAGTGGTTAGAGCATCCGACCGGTGTGTGAACCTAGTATATGGCCCAGCTCGCCACGAGTCTCTCGTAGCTCAGTGGTTAGAGCATCCGACCTGTGTGTGAACCTAGTATATGGCCCAGCTCGCCACGAGTCTCTCGTAGCTCAGTGGTTAGAGCATCCGACTGGTGTGTGAACCTAGTATGTGACCCAGCTCGCCACGAGTCTCTCGTAGCTCAGTGGTTAGAGCATCCGACCGGTGTGTGACCTAGTATATGGCCCAGCTCGCCACTAGTCTCTCGTAGCTCAGTGGTTAGAGCATCCGACCGGTGTGTGAACCTAGTATGTGACCCAGCTCGCCACAAGTCTCTCGTAGCTCAGTGGTTAAAGCATCTGACTGGTGTGTGAACCTAGTATATGGCCTAGCTCGCCACGAGTCTCTCGTAGCTCAGTGGTTAGAGCATCCGACCGGTATGTGAACCTAGTATATGGCCTTGCTCGCCACAAGTCTCTCGTAGCTCAGTGGTTAGAGCATCTGACCGGTGTGTGAACCTAGTATATGGCCTAGCTCGTCATGAGTCTCTCGTAGCTCAGTGGTTAGAGCATCCGACCGGTGTGTGAACCTAGTATGTGGTCTAGCTCACCACGAGTCTCTTGTAGCTCAGTGGTTAGAGCATCCGACCGGTGTGTGAACCTAGTATGTGGTCTAGCTCACCACGAGTCTCTCGTAGCTCAGTGGTTAGAGCATCCGACCGGTGTGTGGGGACTCAGATTTCTTCTCTGTCCCACACTTGTGACATGGTGATCAGTACATCTTTCTTATTTCATTACCGAACTTAACATTTAACATCTTTCTTCATTTACCACTTATCGGAGAGTCTCGTCAACCGTTAGCCGTAAAACATCCCAAAATTTAGTCGTCAGGTGTAAAAATTTAAATATTTTAACCGTAAGGCGTACAAAATGTTAACCATAAAAAAACAATTTCTAGCCACGAATTGTCATTTGCCATCTCTTGTTAAGACTGTTATGTTGTTATGCGAGTTTCTGTCTTGTCCCAGAATGGTCCTAAGACCTTAAACACGGACCCGCGCTATAAAAGGAACCTTGGCCTGGCCAAGCCGCCAGTCATTTTACACTTGACACCGAACTGTCAACATCACGTGCATCCGCTCGCCAATGGAGAACCGTTACCGGCGCGAAATTCAAATTTGGCAAGCTAAAATATTATATTCATGCTAAAAGGCGCATAAATTCAAATAATGGTTTTAGTTTTATTTTCGTGAAAGATAAATCCTATACAAGATTGAGCCGGTGAAGGTAGAATTAAACCAATTTTGGGGGGCAACGGTCTTCCTCCGTGTTGCTCGCAGTGTTAGCCATCTTTGATTAGCCGTTGAAGCAGTGATGGTGTGACAAAGGGGACGGGGCTATCCCTATAGCGCGGGTCCGTGTTTTTTAAGTGTTGTAAAACACTTTTTTAATGGAAATTAATTTTTAATTTTTTAAACAATAGTAAAAAAAAACATTTCTAGCCACGAATTGTCATTTGCCATCTCTTGTTAAGACTGTTATGTTGTTAGAGTGGTTTTACTTCACCCGTGAAATAGATAGTAGGACTTTACGCCGTAGTACTTCGTATCAGTTTCTATTATCCTCAAATATTAGAGCGATTACAGTTAACCCGTGAAGTAGTTAGTAGAATAGTACGGACTATTTGACAATAATTCCATTGCTTTCTTTTGTTTAATTTGGACTATCACACACTAATTGTTAGATAGTGTTTCACGGGTTAACTGTAATCACTCTATCAAGGTCTAGCGCTAGTGTAATAGATAGCGATAGATAGTGTTACACACTAGAATGGTCCTAAGACCTTAAAAGTGTTTTAGAACAACGGAAATTAATTTTTAATTTTTTAAACAATAGAATTTATTATTTTTTTTCAAATTTCTGTTCACCGTAACGGGAAGAAATTAACCGTTAGCCGCAAAAAAGCCAAAATGTTAACAGTGAACCGTAAAAGACACCATCCAATTGAGACCCACTTACCGGGTGTTTGGTAAGGCAATGGTCCATTCATGTCTGGTTGTGGTCCGCCATATTTACTGTTCTGTGAAAAAAACTTAAAAGACTCCAAACGTCCTGATGCCCCGAGATGTTGCCGAGCGTGCGGTGATAATGGAGGGTCATAGGATGACTGTGGAAAAGTTTAAAACAAAAATATTATGAAAGTAATCTCAGTGCAGATGCTTAACATATCAAATAACAAATCTGGTGCCACTGCCTCCATTGCAGCACGTAGCTGAATTACAGAGGACCAGAGAGGCGAGATCGGACGTCAGCATATAAGGCGCAAATTGCAACCGCTTCAGTCCATGTATGATCTCACGCCACCCACCCAGACCGCTTGGAGCAGTTTTCAATTGAGTGTCGAACGTAATTTTTCTATTACTTTGGTTTTACATTGCAACGCTTTGTGATTGGCTAAAAAATCTCGCGCCACTTTCTCAACCAATCAGAAGTAAAACCAAAACCAATCATGACTTGCTCGCACGCGTTTTCCCGCGCTTGGCACCAGCAACATATATTTGCTACGAGTTCTGATTGGTTAATTGGATTGTCTGCGTCTGTTGTGATTGGTTTCGGTTTTACGACACTTAACTGAAAACCGCTCTATCGCATTCGGTTTGAGTGGCGTTTGTTGCAGTAAGTAGCAGCGACCTCTATTTTCTGCAACATGGAAATTTGTTGCGTGTTGATACACGCAACATCTGGACTGCAACCTGCAAGGCAACATTGTTGTGCGATTTTCTTGCCCGTATTTACTTCACCTGAACCCTTTTCCTCCCTGTCACATATGTGTGACGATGAATAAAGCTAACCGTTCTTAACTATCTTTTTATTATTGTTTGAAAGTTTCCTGATTTTAAGGACGGACCATTTAATTTTTTTTTTTTTGGGGGGGGGGGTGGGGGGGCGGAGGGGAGGGAGGGGGTTTGGGCAATTACGAAAAAAAAATTCCTGCAGAATAAATTTAAGAGAAAAAAAAATCGTGCACAAGAAAGCACGTGAAAAAAATTCAAGCATTAAGGTTAAAAAAATTCTTGCAAACAGTGATGCTGGAAAAAAAAGTCATGCTCAGAAGAAATTGCCCAACCCCCCCCCCCCCCCCCCCCCCCCCCCCCCACAAAAATTAAATGGTCCGTCCCTTAGAACCAAGGTTTTGTCAACGGCGAACTTTAACTAAAAAAAATTCTTAGAAATGAACTTTTGGGATCATGTGAGTAATTTGCATTTGAGGTGACACAGCCACTGTGCTGGTTTGCTATGTAGCTAAGTCTCTAAACTTCAAAATGAGCCATAACATTTGAAAATTGATTAAATGAAACCGAAGTTACAACCAGTTGTTTAAATATGTGCTGTTTTTTTGGGGTGAAAATTTATAAGGATCCCACTGGGAGGAAAAGGGTTAATGCATGGGATATCAAACAAGCCTAATGAAAGCGAAATTAGCGGCATTAAAAATGTACCTACCACGTTGTTTACCTTTGTTTTTGAGTGTTTGTTTTGGTGATTTCAGATTCGAGAAGGTCGTTTTTTTTAAAATAACTTGCTCTACTATTCGCAGTATTGCGAGAAATTTTAAGGAATCTTTTGGGGGAACTTAATTTATTCTGGCCATTTAAAAAACAAAATTATCAGCTCGAAATTCAGTTTCGCATATATTCTTCTCAAGAAATTTCAAAATATTGTGTTGTTTTTCGACGTTGTCCCCATAGAATATTTTTGTTTATAACATAGATGTTAAAGCGGAATTTTTCAGGATAATTAATATTAAAACGGAAACCGGACCTTGTAGCAGTTTATTTCTCTAACTGTTACTCTAATGATCCGTAATCCAGACACCTTTTATGCAAAATATTGTCACATAATATCACCCCTTAAATGTCCTCTAATGAGCTTAGGGCAGTTTTCAAATCCAAGCAATCGCGAAATTACTTTTGAAACTGCTCGAAACTAGAAGTACGTGGCTCGAAAAAGCGCTTTTTTTCGCTGAAGAAAGAAGACAAAAGACCGAGGACTTTTCATGATGATTGTATAAATAGGTTAGTCACCAGGCTCACCTGTACTGGTGTTGTTGTCCCGTATGCTGTCGGAGAGAAATCTGAACCCCAGGTTGAAAGGCTCACATTAGTGCCCATGCCCTGGCGAAATGTTCTGCCAGTGCTCTCAGGGAACTGGAATGTAACACTATTGGGCCTCTTTCCCGGTTGTGTGGATCCGGGGTATCCGGCACTATCGGGTCTCCCTGGGGTCTGGAACATCAGGCTATCTGCCCCTGGGGTTCTCAACATTGCAGTGTCCATGTAGTTTGGTGAAAGTGGTGTTTCCTGAAAAAAAAAAAAGACGCCGGTGAAAAAGAACAACATAATTTTCTCACTTTCAGAAAGCAAATTCAACACATTATTATACGACACAGCATTTTAGAGTGTGAATATGCAACAACACGAGTGCAAATAATGGACTGTTACAGCACTCTTTTGACAAAGCGCCAGGGGAAACAACATCAATGTTGAGATTTGTGAAGAGATGAATATCGTGTAATAAATAATTTCTTCAGCAAGATAAATTATCATTGGAGACCCAGGGACAGTTAGTAGGGGCAGGACGATGTAAAAAAAAAAGGCAAAAATCGGCGCAACGAAAGTTTTCTAGAACGGGCGAAAACTTTCGTCGCACCTTTTTTTGCCGGGTTTTTATTTCGTCCTGCCCCGACCAACTGCTCCTGGGTCACCGTGGATGAAAGACAATTACTTATTACAACTTAGTTTCACAGAATATAAAGCTTTTTTAATAACTCCAAAAGGAGCAAAAGTGCAGGAACTTGAGAAAAAAATACAACAAAACAACAACAAAAATATGAGTTGTCATTTCACACTCACCAACACAGAGTCCAGTTTCTGCTTGACTTTGCGCATGCGTAGGACATCACTGGCCACATCATCCATGTGCGTGTGCCTGGTGACGTCATCTGGAGTGTCTGTGCTTTGCTGTGACGTAGTAGCATGTTTAGATGGTGTCACAGGAGGAGTCATAAACTTTTTAGCTTCCTCTTTAGCAGCTAAAAAACGAATGAGTAAACACATTATTGATACGGCGGTTTTAAATTGAGTGTTGTAAAGCCAAAACCAAACTTATTTAACTGGTCATTTAAAACAAACATAGGCAATTCAATGAACCACTGACAATTAGAGCGGGTTTGCATTGCTACGCTTTGTGATTGGCTAAAAAATCTCGCGCCACTTTCTCAACCAATTAGAAGTAAAACCAAAACCAATCGTGACTTGCTCGCACGCGTTTTCCCGCGCTTGACGCCGGCTAAATGTTTTGCTTCAAGTTCTTATTGGTTCATTGGATTGTCTGCGTCTGTTGTGATTGGTCAGAGTAATTACTTTAGTTTTGGTTTTACGACACTCAACTGTTTAACCGCTCTAATAGACCTTAAGCGAATACATGTAGCCGGCGCCAAGCGCAGGAAAAGGAATGCGAAGAAGTCGCGATGACTTCAGTTTCACTCCTGATTAGTTGAGAAACTGATGCGAACTTTTAGATCACAGAGGAAAGTAAAGCTATACTAAATAACCTGGCACAAGGTGTAACAACAACTCGCGCAACTTTTGCTGTTTGCTGGGTGGCAAAAGCGCTTATGAGCCATACATTCTTTATAAAAATTTCGAGTTTTCAAAACAGCATTGCACAAACAGTATCCAGTATATCGGGCTCAGATTTCCTGAGAAAGCTAATTATGCTATGCCCTTTCAATACCTGGAGTTGATATTTTTGAACCTCGATTTGAGAATGAGGCACATGTGCTAAGGCGGAATCAAAGACTCTAGTCACCTTTAGGATCGTAGTGATAAACAAGCACAGGGTGTGAGTCCCCAAAGGACGAGAAGGCGATAATGTGATCCAGCGGATGAAACTGAACATCAGACACAGCATGGTGATACCCTAGAGATGTATACACTGATACCAGATCACCTGCAAAAAAAAATAAAATAAAATAAAATAAAATAAATCAAAACCAACATCAGCGCAGTTTTTAAAATTGAGTGTCGAAAATCATTCTTGCGTTGGTTTTGCATTGCTACGCTTTGTGAATGGATAAAAAAATTTCGTGCCATCATTTTCCCCAACCAATCAGAAGCAAAACAAGTACTCGTACATGTTTTACGGCGCTTGGCGCGGGTTGCACGTATTTACTTCGAGTTCTGATTGGTTCATTGGATTGTCTTCGTCTGTTTTGATTGGCCAGAGTAATTACTGGTACTTTGGTTTTGGTTTTAACTGAAAACCACTCTAAAGGGTAATTTCCCTCGAAAAGTCAAAATTCCTGGTTTAGTCCAAAATTCATTTTGTACCACAATCTGAAAGAACATACAACGCCATCGGAAAGCACTGCCGAATAACTTTCATTATTATCAACATACGCGGCCAAATAAGAAACTGCCTTCGAGAAAACACGCGTGAGTGGCGGGCGATATTGAATTTGACGGGCTGTAAACGCATTTACGTCCCTGTTTCATTTTTTTCTTATTAAATGAATTTGTGCGATTTGGCCTTGTGTATTGATAATAATGATAATCACATGACTTTTGTCAGGCATATAGTTTATTTGTGTCCCTCGTAGCATCATTTGCACCTTCGCTCCGCTCGGGCGCAAATTATGCTACTCGGGCCACAAATAAACTATATGCCCTCCAAATGTCATGTGATTGTCCTATTTGAATGGTGCACTGTAGGATTTTATGCACGGATTAAAACGTTTGAACTATTTTACACTCTTTTGTAAAAGAGATAAACCATAAACTTCCAAGAGTGCTGAATCGCAAATAAGACAAGTTTTCAGGAAATCCCACTTTGGAAAAATTGGAAAAACAAGCAGCAAAAATAAAAAGTAATTCTAAAAATATCTTTCATTGAATATTCACAAAAAGGGGTTTCCACATCTTTCAACGAAAACCTTCAACGACTTGCACGGTATGGCAATAATAAAAATATAAAATAAATATAAAACTTGTACTCAGTGTCACACTTGTGGACAATATTTGAAATCCCTAATCTTTTCTCCAAACACACAACAAGAATCATTCCGAAAGAGTAAATCACGTAATAAAAGTGCTACTTCAAACCGGTAAAACTAGACTGACCTGTTTCTGTGTTCCACACATACGCATAACCATCCTCCGAGCCCGCGATAACAAAGCAGCCGCATGCGCTCAGAGTGCTGCGGATGTGCTCTTTGAAGTTGGAGGCACCAAGATAACGTTGCATGACGGTATAGCTCCTCAAGTCCAGCATGCACAGCACACTGTTACGTACGTGAACCAGCAGTTTGCGTCCATTGGGGTGTAGGCTGAGAGAATTGATCACATTTCCCTACAGAGGAAATTCAAGTTAACTACCAACCTCGTCCGCAGGGTCTTCTGGGAGGCAGGCGCAGAAACACCCTGGCGTGCATTTCTCAAAACTCCCAAAGGCTTTTGGGTAGTCCAGCACTTGTCCAAACGATGTCTGTGATTGGCTAATGAAACAATAGATTTGTCCCGCTGGGATAGGGATTAAGGATAGGGGTATTGTTAAAGTGATATATCAATTGTATCGTTCGCCAATCAGACATCGTTTGGACAGCTACGGGGTCGTCCAGACTTTTTGGGCCCGAGTGGCGATGAAGTTTTTATCACGCAAACCGGGACAGTGCTTTTCGTGTTTAGCTTTCAAAATTAAAGAATATTGAATCCTTGTTGGTAAACTAACAGCACATAACACAGCTTTTCGGGCTCGAAACGTTTTTGTTACTTTTGAGAAACGCACACCTAGCTGCCAAAATACTGCAAA
Organism: Cladopsammia gracilis; assembly: GCA_022457155.1. Classification (NCBI taxonomy): domain Eukaryota; kingdom Metazoa; phylum Cnidaria; class Anthozoa; order Scleractinia; family Dendrophylliidae; genus Cladopsammia; species Cladopsammia gracilis. The sequence continues at coordinate 3,955,470 of JAJGOT010000006.1, forward strand.
AATCCTGGAGCATTTTGACGTGAAAAACACGATGGAATATCTTCGTTTCATTTGAACAGCGGTTCCAGATTACCAGTAAACCAACAACCAGTAACAACCAACAAAGTAAACCAACAACCAGTAAACCAACATGTCAATCGTTAAAAAGAACCTCCCAAAATGCCATTTTCTCATTGTCCGGTCTTGTGACAAAATACTCCACGAGTATTTTGGCAACCTTGTCCAGCGGCTTCTACTCCTGGCCCTAGGTACTTGGTGTATCCCTGATCATAATGTATGGTACTTCATGTATCCCTTATTGTAATGTTTTTAGATATATTGCAGTGTAATTTAGAGTCGGATTACAGTATCTAGGGTTGAAGCACTGATTTTAGTATTTAGGTTTAAGCACTGATTCCAGTATTTCCAGTGTATCGTAAGGGTTAGTTGTTATATATGGTCTGGGCTAGCAGCATATTATCTTATATCCCTTAAAAATTACAGTTTCCGGCAGCTAGTCCTCGGTGGTGTAGTGGATAGTGTGCATGGAGCAGATCATACGGCCCGGGTTCGATTCCCTATTCTGCTGTTTTTATCTTCTTTTTCTACTGAAATAAAAACTAAGTGTTTAAATACAAAATAATAAGGGATACACCAAGTACATACCCCATTTCGGAAGTGGAGAAGTCCCTGAACACGAATTTGTTGACAAAACGCTCTGTAAAGAGCGAGAAGAATAAGACATCACGTTTTTTATAGAAGTTCGACGCACTTCAAATAACTTTAAAACGATCTAAACACAAAAAATTTCGGTCTTCGAGCCTCTTCAGTCGTCCGCCATATTAAAGTTCTGTAAAGAGCGCGAGTAAAAAAGCGTAACGAACAAGCCAGTGACCCGCGCAGCGCACTCGCTATTTGGCAACGCTTTTAACTAAAAGCCATGTTCTGCGTAAAATGTTTTGCCATCGCGCTCTAACCATTAACCATTAACTGAAAACCATGTTTTGCGGAATATGTTTTTGCCATCGTACACTGACCATTGCGAATCTAACGAGTCGAAATGAAAATCTTGCCGCACACGAATTTGTTCACAAAACACTTTGTAAAGAGCGACAAGAATAAGACATCACGTCTTTTACAGACATTCGACTCACTTCAAATAACTTTAAAACGATCTAAACACTGTTAAAACGCGGTAGTTTGATAAAAATTCTCGGTCTTCGAGCCTCATCAGTCGTCCGCCATATTAAAGTTCTGTAAAGAGCGCGATTAAAAAAGCGTAACGAACGAGCGAGTGACCCGCGCAGCGCACTCGCTATATGGCAACGCTTTTAACTAAAAACCATGTTCTACGGAAAATGTTTTGCCATCGCGCTCTTACCATTGCGAACCTTAAGATTAAAAAAAAAAATAAAATCTTGCCGCACACGAATCTGTTGACAAAATGCTTTGAAAAGAGCGCGGCCCGCCTTTAATTACAGCACCATTGTTAACTTTATCACACCTTGGGATTTACATCACGCATCAAACCGTGTAATTGACAGCAGTTGAATCTGCCAAGAGACTAGAGTATTCCCAAAGCTTAATCTGTTGACCAATTACAACCGACTGGTTCTGTATATGCAAATAATTATGCTGCGAATCAAGAAACTGGGCACTGAAAGTACATGTCGCGAAAGACAATGGCATTCCGAACGATGCCTAGGGGGGTGCACGCGACTCCGTGACTGGCATCACAAACTGTCCTGGGGTTGGTACGCTATTCCATTACTGGCATCACAAAGTGTCCTGGGGGTTCTCGCTACTCCATTACTGGCATCACAAAGTGTCCTCGGCGGATGCACGCTACTCTGACTGGCATCACAAAGTGTCCTGGAGGGGTGCTCGCTACTCCATGACTGTCATCACAAAGTGTCCTGGGGGGGTTGCTCGCTACTCCATGACTGTCATCACAAAGTGTCCTGGGGGGGGGGTTGCTCGCTACTCCATGACTGGCATCGCAAAGTGTCCTGGGGGGTGCACGGTACTCCATGACTGTCATCACAAAGTGTCCTGGGGGTGCACGGTACTCCATGACTGGCATCACAAAGTGTCCTGGGGGTGGCACGCCACTCCATGACTGGCATCACAAAGTGTCATCGCCGAGAATGCCGCGACATATCCGGGACCTACTTACGGACCAGAGCGCTAAATTTGAAAAGCTTTCGTTGAGAAAAGAGCCAAATTACAAAGAAAATGGGGCAAAATGGCGAAACGAGGTGTATGTTTTACTCCATAACAAAAGAACTACGTACTTTGGCGGTTAGGTCCACCCTGGTTGGTTAACTAATTCATTCCCACAAGGAATGTGTCACAAGGATTTTTTGTTGTAGTCAAAACTAAACTAATACTATGATTTAATAGTACCCTCGCTGATACACAAAATTCTCCGTGACCCCAATTTACTGTCAGAGGTGAGAGATGACACTAAACAACAAACCTGAAGTTCATCAATGGCAACTTTCTTTAACATCGTCCAGTCATACACGTAACCTAGAAAGAATAAATGAAAACATCAAATAATGTGGCAACGAAATCTAATCGAACATGGATGAGTGTACAAAGCTCACCAATACACCTCTCCTCGCACGCGGTTCAGTTTATTTCCCGCCCAAGGGGAAGGGGGGAGGGGGGGGGGGGTGCTCCCATATAAAAATCACAGTGGTGCTCGTCGGAAATTTTCGAAAAACAAAATTCGTTTGATGAGCGTCGCTTATATGAGTTTTTACCAACTAAAGAGCTGCCGTTTATAACAACACATATCATGTTTTGTCATACTATTTCTGCTCAATACCCCAAAGGGTTCCGTGATAATCTAACCGTGGTCATTTTAGATTTTAGTACCATAAGCAGTACCAAATTTTGACCCCTAAAAGGTACGACGAGCACTCCGTCATTTCTACATGGAAGTTCTCCTCCCCTCCCCAGGATTTCCCAAGGGTGGAGGTGTGTTACTCGCCCAACTTAAACTGAGAACAGACACCCTTTGTCTCTCAAATCCAACAGCGTGCCAGCTGATGATTATACTTATGTTTTGTTCAACATTTGTCATCGCGTTTGGACAGGTTTTTCAAGTATATTTATACATCAAACACGAGGAAGAGTGTTTCATCAGGATATCCAAACACCGAGAAGTGGGTTGCAAAACGAGGCGCAGCTTTTTTAACCCACTTCGAGGTTTGAGAAAATGAGTTTGAGAACATTATTGAAACAAGTTGAATGTTGCTGAAAGGAGGTATTAACAGTGTACGAAACAGAGAAAACAAATTCTGCATGATGTCAGCTGTTCGTCTGTACTCTAATCAATAGAGCAGTTTTCAATTGAGTGTCGTCAAACCAAAACCAAAGTAATTACTCTGACCAATCCCGGGAGTCGTAAACAATCCAATGAACCAATCAGAGCTCGAAACAATTACATGTCGGCGGCGCCAAGCGCGGGAAAACGCGTGCGAGCAAGTCACGATTGGTTTTGGTTTTACTTCTGATTGGTCGAGAAAGTGGCGCGAGATTTTTTAGCCAATCACAAAGCGTAGCAATGCAAAACCAAAGCAATTGTGTAATTACTTTCGACACTCGATTGAAAACTGCTCTAGAATTTAGTAGTATAATTATAATACAAAATAATAGAAAACCAACAAGAAATCCTCCTGAAATGTTACCTCCAGTGCCTCTTCTCTTTCTCTTGGTGTCCATCTGAGGGTGAATGAATGAATTCCAAATAATAACAATACCATTGCTGTCTGCCGAGAACATCTTGGCTCCTACAAGGAAAGACACTTTCAAATGTAACAGCTGCAAAATGGACTGTTGGAAGGCTCAATAACATCACACATTTTCAAAAACACCAAATGATAATCCCGCTATTTTCATAGTGGAAACGACATAGATGTGAACTTCAGGGTGTAAAAATTTAGTGTTCACTTCAAGCAAAGATCTAACGAGTCCAGAGGCGAGCAACAAGATGGGTTCTTAAGGTGAAGATTGGTGACATGTCATCCAAGGAGAGATTGCTTGTCCTGGACATGTTACCATTGTCATAAGACAGAGAACTGAAAGACCTTGTATTTTTTCACAAGGCCCTATACGGTTACATTGACTTTAATGTTGAAGACTTTTGTACTTTTGTAAGACATCCCGCACCTTTCTTAAAGTCCCCTTTTGTAAAACAAGCAATTTCAATCTTCTTACTTCAATTGCACTGTAAATCTATGGAACACTGTATGTAAAATAACTCTTCCAAGTAGTTTCCTTAGTCCCGGTTCTTTTAAAGTTTTTGTCATTCATTTGTATTCCTCTTTAGTTAACTCTGTTTTTGATGTAGACATATTGTGGTGAACGTGGTCGCTATTCCGTACCTGCCCGTGTTACTCTAATTTAATTACTTAATTTTTTTAATCGTATTCCTGAAACTTTCACCTCTCATCTTTGTACTACAATTTCACGTCATGTAATAGTCACAAAGTTACATGCGGTTACCAAGCTAAACAACGTTCCGCCATATTGATACATTTTTAAAAGGACCTGAAGAAGGCCAGTGAAACTGACCGAAACGTCGATTTTTAAAGATTTTAACCTCAGAAAATCCCGAAAACAATTCAAAAATTTTAATTAATTTTTTTATTTACTTTTTTCCCTATATTATCTAGTATTTAACTATATTTTAAGTTTCTTGGGTAGGCGCCTCGCATGGGGCTTCGCATGGGGCTTTCAAACATGTTGGAAACCTGATAAACCTTCGCGGCGATTTTTGGTAAATCACAGCAAATGTCCCACCTGAATCGCACAGAAATTGCTGCTAGATTACACTTGCGACAAAAGTTGCATTGGAGAGCGCGACAAAAAAAAAACGCACCAAAAATCGCATGTGTAAACGGGCCTTTAGAGTCCCCGATTCTTCAGAGAGTCTTACCTTCTTCATCGAAACAGACACTGTTAATGAAGCCATCATGTCCCTCAATCTCTCGGAGTAGCTGTTAATAAAGAATGGTATTACAGCCATGCTCCGTCACGCGTGACCAGTATTTTTGAAAATTTGAATGGATTTTTCAAGTTTACGCGTCGGAATTCCCGTAAGAATTTGACCGCATTTTCGGAAACAAAGAGCAACAAAGTATCATTTTATTTGAAATGTTACATATCCGAACAATATATTTTTTTTATGCGCGTAGCGAAGTTATTTTTCCGTTAACTCGTGACTTTCAAAGTGTTTTCCAGAGAGATCTTCAAGGTTTCATTCAAATCTCGGACGTTACAAAGAAATATTCAAATGTTCATTTCAGTCTTGTGATTACTGGTCACGCGTGACGGAGCATGGCTGTAATATCTGAACTTGATTAAGGATAATAGTTAGTTTTTTAATATTTTACAACACAAAATTTCTAACTGTTTGAGTTTGAACTGGGTCATACACCAAATTATTGCAGAGCCTTACCTTGCCATTCAGTCCGTCACTCAATTTGGTCCAGACCCTCAAGTAATGATCATATCCCCCGGTCACTATTATCCGAGGGGTGCCTGGGTGATACTGAGCTGCATACACAAAGCAGGGGTGGGGGAAAAGCTTGATGGATGATGTCATCATCACTTTCGTGTTCCAGGATCTGTTGATTAATTTGAAATCAATCAAGAATAAGTAGCAAATAAAAAATTGACCTGAGTGAGTTTAACAATAGCGTTTGGTAGCAACTTAGTTTTGAGCATTACTTAGCCACTTTGTCAGAAAGAATCAAGGGATTGTATGTGGTTTATACAGTCATTTGATTAAACGTTGTCACTGATCGGTCTTACCCCTACGCGACCAGACCGAAAGGGAGTATGGGTGAATTAAAATGCGTGATTAATTATTCTCTATCGCGTTTACAATGGAGAACAAAACTCATGTTTGTCTTCGCGTGTTACGCAAAGACAACAAGAATCGCTTCGATACATATTCCGTTAAGGACGTTCCGTATTTTGATAATATGCAGCTATTGAATGTGAATTGATTTCTCTCCATAATCCTTTTCGGTCTGGTCGCGTAGGGATGGGACTGATCAATGACAACGTTTAATCAAAAGACTGTATATCGCAAGGAGGAGCTAAGCTATTGTAGGAAACATGATGCGAAAAACATGAATATACTAGTTAAATCAGAGGCTTTGTAGCTTCTGAGGGGACTTAGAATGCCAACGTGAAAGATGTGTTACACTATAAATAAGTGGTGAATCAATCTTGGACAAAAGTGCTTGGGGCAGAGCTGAAGTTGATGACTACAACATGAAAGTTCTAGTTGACCTGAAAAACAAAAATCACTCCTACAGTACAGTTCTACCTGTTTTCAAAACGAGCCCCCCTGGCCCAAAACAATTTTATGAGTTGTGAAGCATTCTGGCTACACAGGCTCAACATTGTAACAGAGGTGTAAGGGGGTGGGGGAGGTGGGTGTCTTTTTTGCATGTGAATAAAGATGATGGAAATTAGAATTTGTCCCTAGACTTTTGTACAACATGTAATGGGCCAAGGGGGCCACCCCGCCCCCTTATTGTTTTATATTCTAACGCCATTTCCCTCCCCCCCCCGCCCCACCCCCCTTTTTCTTTACTCCGGTATTTCAAACATACCTGACTGTACCGTCTGATGAAGCTGATAAGAGTTCTTCATCATCGGGCGACCAGCACAGATCATAAATGATGCTAAAATGTCCCGGTAGATAAGCACGAGTCTCATATGAAGGAACCTAACAAGTGTGAACAGAGAAGAAGTCAAACGAAGGAACTTAGCAAGTGTGAACACAGAAAGAGGTTAAACGTCCTTAGAGTTTACCAAAATGCTTTAATAATTGCCACCTTAAGTTCAATTAATTGCCAGTAGACAGGATGAGAATTAGCGAGTAAACAACTTGGAGCTAATGTCCATGGTGAATGAAGTGTTGTATCATTCAAGTAATTGAGACATCTCATAATATTGACCACCTATCCTGGATTACCACCATTTTTAAAAGTCTGAGTGTATAAAAAATAAACCATAATCAGAAGTTCCAAGGCTTGTGTATCGTTTGTATCCCCTTGCAACTTTTTCCACACTTGTGTATCTCTGTATGAATACTGGTTAATTTAACCCACTGACTCCTAGAAATTTTGCAGAAAATGGGAATTTGAAACCACCAATGTCGTTATGTGACTGCTGTGGAGGCAAATTGCAAGCAAACTGTCCAAAACGTTGTTTGCAACATAAAAACTTTGTTTCCTCTCCTTTCTGGGTCAAATAAATCGACTTTTGGTTTCAGGCATGCGCACAAAGCAGAAAAAAGCATAATAAGCTTACTTTTTACTCACCGTTCTTTTTCATTCTTATTCCATTTTTTCCCCTCGTTGTTGGCCTTTCACTAGACTTTATTTATGCAGTAAAAGTTTCCCAGAAAACGCCTATGAAGGTGAAATTTTTTAACAAGAAATGGCAAAAGGTAGGAACACTGGATATTCCTTTGATTTTGCCAGTCAAATCTGACAAGTTTTTCGCGTGTTACTCTGGCCCAATTCATGAAATCTCTCTCATTTGGGCACTTTTTGAAAGAATTCTTCCTTTTGCGTGAGTTAGTTACGAAAGACATCTTTTATCATAAAAAGCGATGACGTCGCAAATGGTAGAAGGACCGTGGATTTTTCGGGCATTTGAGGTATCAATGGATCAAAGAAGGCTTACCTCATAAATAAGAATAGGAAAACTCTCCAAGTCTGCACAACCACAAGCCAGGTACCTGAGAAGCAAGTGTAACAATAGTTTGTATGTGCATGTAATACTATTATGGGACTAACAATTGGGTACATCACAGTGGTGGATCCAGGGGGGAGGGGAGAGAATTGGGGGGGGGAGGTATGTTAGAGACAGAATTTTTTTTTTAGCCCTTTGGGTCTTATAATTGGTGAGGGACCCTGCCCTGAATACGCCACTACATCACACAACTTTTCTTGTGGACTGACCCTCGTCACATTAAGTAACAGCATTTTTCAGTCAAAGCGACTTTCTTTTGACCTTGTTAATGACTAATAGTGTCAAGATTTTGTGTAGTGCTTCACTTGCCAATAGTTAGTCTGCAAGAGCATACAGTTTTTTTTATATAAGTCTTCTTTCACCTTAACAGTTGAACCGCAGATGAGGTCATTAGAGATTTTAAACATTCTTTGTTTCCCCAAATAAGTCTTTGCCTCTGTGTTTGCTACATTTAAACAAACCAAAGCCTGTGCATGTTTGTTTTCATCCAAAACTTTGTCTTAAACAGTTAAAATAAACCAAAGTCTGTGCATGTTTGTCTACATGTACATCCAAAACTTTCTCTTAAACAAAAACTACATTCAAATTCTATTTTGGTGTGAATATTTCTCTTGTTCAAGGTCAAGCAAAAAGCACTCTGATCAATAAGGGAGAAGCAAAACATTATACCGTATCAAAATTTCTCCTTCAATATAAAATAAAAAGCTTTTATATCCTGTACCTGCCGTTGTGAGAGAACTTTAGTATGAAGCAGCCCCTTTTGCCTGATAAAAGAGATGACTTTTGCTTGTTTGGAATGCGATTAACCTGCAAATAAGAGGAAGGAAATAGGAAACAGGATTCATCTTAAAGAAGAAAAAGTGTAAGCAAAAGCTACAGTGTGTACATAGCATGAAAATTGTCCCTGAAAAGAACAGAATAATTAAATTTACCAGTAATTGAAAAGTGGGTATATTACCTGACCAGGAAGTCTGCTCCAGTTCATAGGTTCATCCCTGCTTTTTCCATCTCTAAAAGATGTTGGGAAAATGTGTATAAGAAAGATGATAACCACTAAGTTGTTACATGCATAATGTGAAGTTTCATCACCTAAGCTAATAGTGTCAGCTTCTTTGCCAGCTTCTTTGTCGCCCTACGCCCTGTTATCCGCGGTCAAACGAACGAAATTTGCAAAAGTTAAGCAAAGTACTTAAAAGTTAAGGTTGTCATTTTCACTGTTTAAAGTTTAATATATCGCCAATACACTGTCAATTTATCAAACGTTTGAAAGTTTACCAAAAAAGTTCTAACCGTTTAAAAACTGTGAACTGCAGAATTGTCGGCGCCATTTGCCAACATAATTTTGATCAGGCGCAGAGTTTTCGTCAGTACGTTTTCAACGAAAAAAGCTCATTATTTTTAGAGAAATTAAAAGAAAGTAACGTCAACTAATTTTATTAATACATCCTTGCCCATATTTCCATTTAATATTAAATAAAATCCCACTAAATGAAACGAAAAACGCCTCGGACGTTTGACCGCGGTGGATACGTCCTATTAATAACTCTGTAAGTTCTCATTCTACATGTAGCTTTTAGTGGGCAAAAGCTTTGTTCAAAAGGTAAGATCAGGGTACAAAAAGAACAGTTAGTCTACACTTTAAGTTACATTTGTATTGACGATTGAGCTTTAAAATTAAATGCTATATA